>CABHPP010145295.1:0-28340 GCA_902168425.1 Peromyscus attwateri
AGTGTGGATTTGTGTTTCGGTAGCGTTCTGCGCCCTGATGAATCATTTAGGATTCAGGGAGATGAGGTGGAGGTTGGGGGCTTGGGGGCGGGAAGTGTCTGAAGACCGAACAAAACATGGGAGGAACCAAGCGTCAGAGGTCAGAAGATCTCACTGTTTTAAGACTGTTAACTGCTACCATTATGGACAGCTCCTTATAACTGTTCTAACATGGTGGAGCAGGTGAGGGGAGCTCTAGAGGGTCTTGTTTTTATTTTCTTTATGTTTTTCAGATAAGGTCTCACAATGCAGTCCAGGTTGGCCTCCACCTCACAGCAACCACGCTGTCTTAGCCTCCCGAGTGCTAGGCTTCTAGGTGTGAGTCCCCAATCCTAGCTGTGGAGTCTTTTGAAAGAGGACTGAGTAGAAGAGTGTTTTTATAAGGGTACCAAAAGATCTCCGTCACGATGGAGTGACTTGTCACATGCTCCAATACCGTCACACAAGGGGGCTGGGATTTCACCGTGAGTTTCAGAGTCAGCCCAGCATTCAGCACTGTCTATGAGACCTCTGAACAGCCGTGGACCAGTTAACCCGATGCGTTTACTACAGGCTCTCTATGGTGAACCAAATGGCATAATTTTAGCTTCTGCTTCTAGGTCTGCCACAGCCCCCTGAAGACATGCCCCAAGGCACAGCTCGGAGAGATCAAGTCTCAAATTCCAATCCTTTCTGCAGGCTTGCATCTCTTTCCTGTTTGACTATGGCTTGCTCTGCTTTGAAGATGCCTCCAGGACCCAGAGGGAGCCATTAGCCAGCCTTGTTTCTGTGGAGATCTTTGGCTGCACTTTCGCTCTCTCTCCCAGAGGTGAGAGGCCGTGGTTCCCGCAGCCTCAGGCTTGGCACCAGCTCCTCCCTGGTGAGTTCAGATCTCAAATCTGACTCCAGCCAGGGTTTCCTCTCTGTCCCAGAGTGACCTTGCAGGCCGCCCAGCAGACTGACTCTTAGCAGCCTTCACCATTGGTGATTTTCATTCCAGACAGGAGCCAATGGGTTTCCGAAAGAGACTGTGGGTGTCTCTTACCATCTCCACTCTGGCCTGGGTCTGGCAGCGATTTCCTCTGTGGACTGAGTGAGGAGTTCTGATGAAACCAGGCTGTTCTGGTGCTTTGTGATGTGTAGAGCAACCAAAGCTCTTATTACTGGTAGACGGCATGTGCCTGGGCTGGATAGGTCTGTCCACATCCCTCCTGAGCTGAGGTTGGCTCTGCTAAGCTATGGTGGTGGGCCCTATACAGTGTTTGGAACCATGACTGACAGCGTAGAGAGCCTCAGCAACCTTGGTCAGAGAAGCTGGTTTTTTTTTTTTTTTTTTTTTTTTTTTGCAGTGGACAGTGGGTAAATGCAGATACTCATAACTGGTCAAAGTGATGAGAACAAGTAACTGTAGACTGCCCATCCCTAAACAGGACAGGTGTATTTAGATCCTCCTCATCGCAGGCTCAGGGAACATCATAGAAGGGGCTGAGAGAATGTAAGAGCCAGGGGAAGGAGGGGCGCTGTGAAATGCTGTCTTCTAGCTATGACATGGCTGTTACGCTCAGGAACCCATGGCAGCTGTGGTCTGTAGCAGGAATCTTAACAGTTCTTATTAATAAAACAAACCCAGAGCCAAGTATTGCAGTGAACACTGGAAGATCAGAGTGACAGAACAAGCCACAGCTAACCTCACCTGGCTAACTTCTCAGCTGGTCTTGTTTCCTCAGACTGGAGGCCTCTGAGTCCTCATCCAGAATGGGTCTCAGCTGAACTGCTGCTCAAAAGCCTGAATGCTTAACCAGGCCAAATGCTTCTAGTTTCCGGTCCTCACGCCTTATATACCTTTCTGCTTTCTACCATCACTCCCTGGGATTAAGGGCGTGAGTCACCATGCTTGGCTGTATCCTTGAACAGATGGATTTCTGCCTCTGGAATGCTAGGATTAAAGGCGTGTGCTACCACTGCCTAACTTCTATGTTTAATATTGTGGCTGTTCTGTCTCTGAACCCAGATAAGTTTATTAGGGTGCACAATATTTTGGGAAACACAATACCACCTCAGTGGTCCCCTGCACAAAACTTGCACTAGGTCAAGCCAGTCAGCATCTCAGGATGGATGGAGAAGGGACTCCTGGAGCGCCGCCCCCTACTAGGGTGCAGTTGATGGCTGGAGAGAGGCGTTGTTTTGTTTTGTTTTCTAGACAGGGTTTCCCTGTGTGGCTTTAGCTGTCCTTGAACTCACTCTGTAGACTAGGCTAGCCTCACAGAGATCCACCTGCCTCTGCCTCCTGAGTGCTGGGATTAAAGGTGTGAGCCACCACAGCTCAGCTTTCTAAAGCCCTTCTTATGTGTTGTCCTTACAACATTCCTCAGGGACAGGTGCCATTATTACCCTCGTTTTCACAGATGAGGACAAAGGCGCCAAGGTCCAGGGGAGCCCAGGACCCTCTAGGTGGTGAGAGGTAGAGATAATAGCATTCTACAGAAGCCTGGAGAGTTCGTCTTCAGACAAAGTGATGGAGAAGGGGCAGCCTGGAGGGGGAGGGAGAGCATCGGGTGTGCCACCCAGAGATCAAAGGATGTAATGGAAACCAGACCAGATGCTGCTTCTGGACTCACCACTGAGACCTCAAAAGCAAGGCAGTTTGTCACCCAACCAGAGTCCTTGCTTGTCACTCTTCCCCATTTGATGCCTTTACCCTATGACCTAAATCCTCATTCTAAGTTTCCAGACCACGAATGCACTGGTGGTGAGTTAAAATCTAGGCAATATTAAGAAACGGACACTTAACTTAGTGGCAGGCGAGCTTTGCTAGAGTGAGTCCTTGTAGGTTATTCTTTGCTTGACACTACGTTGCCTCAAAACCTAGTGAGACAAGGCAACAATCATCACTTCTCACATGGCTCTGCTTAGGTGACCGGGCTCAGCTAAGCTGGTCTTGCTCAGGGCCTGCCTTAAAGTTGCAGGAGGTTGCTGTGGTGGTGCTTGCCTAGGAGGGTTCCAATCTCCCAAGTATGAGAATGGATACTATTATCCCATGGGACCTCAGCAAGAACACCTACATGTGACTTCTTTGTGTGGCTTCATCACAGCATGGTGGCTGGGGTTCCAGGGTAGCAGTCCTAGGGAAGAGACCAGATGGCCTCTAAGGATACAGTTTCACAAGTGTCATTTTCTACTCCTTCATTTTGCTAGATGCAACTCAATTAAGCTTATAATCAAGGGAGAACAATTAGGCGTGAGACTCAGTGAGAATGTAAAAAAGTGGAAATACTTTAATACCACCATAGAGATTTTCCTAGTAACCATTCTGGTTTTAAAATAAGCGAACAGAACCTAAAGAAGTTGTGTGTGGCTCCACATTTTAGGAAGGAAGATCAGGTAGCTGGGCCAGGAGAGGCAGAGGAATAGGGAACGACAGCCAGTCTAGATGAGAAGTTTGACCCTGCCCCTGGGGTCCTGGAGAAAGGTCATGTAACTGGAGAGTATTGGGAAAGACAAGGTCTCAGGTCTCTTAAAGCCTTCACTGCTGTGGTTTTGTGGTTTTGAAGACTAGAAAGTTCTTCCTCTGGCATCTTCCAAGCCCTCCTGCCACTGTCCCTCATGCTGACCCTCCTGTGTCCCAAGCTTTGGAGAGATAGCCCTCTGCTCATGAGAAGCTGGGGTAGGGGTGGTATGGGGAAAGAAAACAAGAGAGGCTGTGTAGGACGAGATTCACATGTAGGATCATGTTTGGAAGTGAGGTGTGTGTGTGTGTGTGTGTGTGTGTGTGTGTGTGTGTGTGTATGAAGATCCAGGGCCTGCTAGGACTTAGCAAGGTCATGTCTAAGGTCTTGGCAAGCCAAAGGACATTGCATTGTGTGCAGTGCTGACCACTGTTTCGTGTTTGGAAAGATCTCTACCTTCATTTTGTATTTACGCTATCTACCTCTTCCTCCTGGAAATCTTGTGACAATATGTGGGTTTAACATTGCAACAGAGTGCAATATACAAATGAAAATAGGTGGATGATGTTACACAAGGGTCTAGGACTGGTGACCACTCTCTGCCCAGGAAGAGGGGCATCTTCTGCAACAGTGAATTTGCTCTTTACCATCTCCTGTTCCTAGAAGGGGAATGAGGTAATGAAAGCTGTCTGGATCACTCTTTCCTTCAACTACTTTACAAATTCTAGTTGTCTCCATTTTACAGATGAAAATACAGAGGTAAAGGGAAACAAACTCCTCAGACAAAGGCAGAAGTAGCACTTGCTGTTCCATGCAAGTAGTGCAGGCCACCCCAGGTCACCCCAGGTCGCCCGAGTCACATCTTCAGTCTTTAGGCATGTGTTGGGTGATTCTGGGATTTGGGCATCACATGGAGAAGAACAAGGCCAGTAGACCCAGGGGGAAGTTGGGAGTGAGGAAGATTTTGACACGTCCTCAGGAATCAAGATAAACATGAAGATGTTTGGCAAATTTTGTTGTTTGTGTGTGTATGTGTCTGGGGACCTTTTACCCAAGCCCAAGTCATTTCTGCATATTTGTCTGCTGAATAGGAGATACTCCAAAGATGACTCTTCATATTTGTTAAATTTGAAATGGAAGTTACTCAGCAGAGAAGAAAAACAAGTCTTGAATGCCCTCCAATGTCCTCTGAGTTAAATATGTGAGTGTGAAATTCCTCCTCACCAAAGCCTAATTTTCCACACATGTACACATAGGTGCCATACAGTTATATCTGTACATATGCGCCTGTGCCAGATTGCCTAAAGTCCTTTTATCTCATTTCTGCCCACACTTGGACTTCCCAGGGACGTGGGCAGAGCTGATTTTCTTGGAAGGCAGCACTTCCTCTGTGGTCCTTGACACAGACTGGCTGCATCAAGGGCCTTGAAGGAAATCTGTGGATGCTAATTCTTCACCGAAGCCAGAATCATCTCAGGTTGTCCCTAGGTATTGGGTCTGGGACAATGGACAGTCTTGGAAGAAGGGCCACCAGCTAAACCAGACATGCTCTGTTTGGAACATAAGCCACATACCTGAACAGTTGGTTATAAACTGGATTTTAGTGCATTGAATCGTATTTTGAATGCACTGAATGGATTTGCTGTTTAAGGATGCCTAGTCCTGATTCCTTTAGCAGGGTTGGCAACTCACTCAAAGACTTACAACTTTGATAAGTGGATGGAACACTTTTAAAATGTCAAATGTTATTTTAAATGTACTATGTAGGATCTGTTATTCCAAATCATCAAGCAAAGTTCTTTTGGAAGAACTATTCTGTGATGGGGATAAGCATTTAATGATTTACATATTAAGTAAGCTCAAATGTTTCTTAAGGTGGGATGGATAGTTCTTCAGTTCTGATTCAGAGAAAAAGATGGGTTTTGCTAATATTCACACATGAAGATACAAAGAACTCTACATCTGTGAGCTTTGCTCTCTCTGAGGGGCTTGGGAAGAACAGAGCTGTTTAAATGCATTTTCTTTTTTTAAAATGTATTTATGTATATGAGTGCTCTATCAGTATGCACAACTTTATGCTGGAAGAGGGCATCAGATCCCACTATAGATGGTTGTGAGCCACCATGTGGTTGTTGGGAATTGAACTCAGGACCTCTGACAGAGCTTCCAGTGCTCTTAACCACTGAGCCATCTCTCCAGCCTAAGCAAAGCTGTTTAAACTTCACATTTTGTAATGTCAAAAGACTCCAAGGGTTGCCTGGATGTACAAGCCTTCTGTAGAGCAGGCTTGACTCTTCTCTGTGAAGTGGCTGGCCTTGATTATGGTTGAGAGAGGCTTTTGTAAACTCTGCTGAGTTCAGAGATATTTAGTAAGTACATCTGCCTGCTTTTCACATTATGATAGGCTGGAAATGAGGGGTGATTTTTAGAAATTAATTTTACTTATTATAGTTATGTTTATGAAGGAATTTCTGTATATATTTATATGTATATCTCTCTCATTTCAATTTGTTTACCTCCCTACCTGCCTTCTACATATCATCTATCTTAATTTGTTATCTATCTTCTCTCTTATCCTCCACTTATCTATCATCTATTTTTCATCTATCTACCTTTCATTTATAATCTATAAACCATTTATCAATTTATTTTTCTATCCATCATTTACTATCATTTTCTATCTTCTATCAGTGAACATTTATCATCTATTATCTATCTATCTATCTATCTATCTATCTATCTATCTATCTATCTATCATCTATCTATCTATCTTCATTATCATCATCATCTATCTATCCATCTCTCCACCCATCTATTTCATCTATTATCTGTCACATGTATTTAGTTCTATAGTGAAGAACAGACTTTGCAGTGGGGCTTGTGGTTTGGACTGCCAAAGAATGTGGTTTCCACCATCACGGTAGCCCCACCTTGCTCTGAGATCATGGAGCATATAAATTAGATGGTGACATTAGCTTTCTGCTCACTCAGAAGCTCAACAACAATTTCAACACTGTCTCTCAAGGTTCTTTATTCTCTCTCCTACCTGACCCCTACTGAGGCTTGTTCCCAGGGAGGTGCTCTGACTTCTTAAGACAGGTGTCAGAGACAAGTGTGTTTTCAGGTGGATAATCCTTGGGTGCAGGAGCCTTAGGATTGTCCAAGAGTGAGCCATCTTGTGAGAGCCTTCTGTAGAACCGACTTGATCCTTCTCTGTGAAGTGGCTGGCCTTGACTCTGGTTGAGAGAGGCTTTTGTAAGCCCTTCTGAGTTCAGAGATGATTAGTAAGAAGTTGGACTTACCATACTCTTCTCCCCTCCCCCCCCCCCCCCAAAGTTACTCATTTCTGGGTGTGACTGCCACACTCCTAGCTGACCTTCCATTTTTCTTCCTGACTTCCTAGTATGTCTAAATCCTGGCATGGACTGTCAAGAGGTAGAGAGCCAATAATCTTCCAGAAGATCTTGCAGAGTGTATGGGAAGTTCTGAGCTGTGGCTTCCTCTATGTTCAATTAGGAGTATTCACTGAACACGGGGAAGGGGAGAGGATTTTGAGTGTGAAGAGAGGGGAAAAATGGGATTCTTTACCACATATTCTCTTTGAGCCACCGGTCCACTGATGTCCCTTGGAAAGTGTTGGGCTCTGGGCAGAGAAATGCTGACCTTGGCATTAGGGGAACTGGAACCAGTGTTAACTTAGTGGCCCAGGGCAGGAGAAAAATCACCTTCATTTTGAAGTAGGGAAAGCAGGATCCCTGATCTTAGGTGACTCGTCGTCTGACTTGGTAGACAAGACAGATGGGTAAAGATGTGAACTGGACTCAGAGTGGTGGGGGAAACAGCAGCCAGACCAAGTGAGACTCTCCAGGCTGTGGGCAAAGCAACCGTGCTTTCCAGCTTTGGAGAAGGAAGATGGTAATCCCCCTCCACATGATTTTGAGGACCATGACATGGTGCATTTGAAAGAGACTCAACATTCTAAACTAGAATGATACAAGATGATCCTCGACCATTTCCTGCTCCCACATGCCAGCTGTACAGATCAATACTATCTCTGAGTAGTTCAAGTGGCTCTTGGAGGTACAGGCCATGCTGCCCCAACACCTCCCATTCTGGAATATACAGGATTGTCTGGAAAGTATCTTGATATCCTGATAGCCTGATGCCAGGAATAATGTTTTTATGTTTTTGTTAGAAAAGCTATTATAAGTGACATGAACCAAGAACACATTCTCCTTTTAAAAATCAAACGATGGGCTGGGAAGACGGCTCAGAGGATAAAGGGCTTGTCATAGAAGTGTAAGGATGGAAGTTTGGGTCTCTAGAACCCACATAAAAGCCAAGTGGGTGTGGCAGCCTTCCTGAAATCTCAGTGCATGCAGGGAATTCCTGGAGCAAGCTGGCTAGTCAGACTCGCTGCATTAGTGAGCTGCTGTTCAGTGAGAGAGTCTGCCACAGTAAATAAAGTGAAGAATGATCCTGGAAGACAGTTGATGTCAACCTCTTTTCTCTACACACATGTACACATACGTGTGTGCATTTTCTTATACATGCAAACATATATATATATATATATATGCCATGTACACACAGACATGAAACAATTGAATTATTATGAATAAGACAGTCTCCGTATGGCAGTCATTCACAAGTCCTCTTGCTGAAATCTGCACTCCATCTCCCATCTCCAGCTCTGCGGGAAATCACTGTTACCAGTGTGGTGATTCACCTTTCACATTTTCTATTGAATATATAAATGTGTGTGTCCATAAAAATATATAGCGTGCTTCACAGAGACTTTGCAGACTTCTTGTTCACCTAACAACATGTTGTGAGTGGTAAGCCATGGGACTATATATAGCTGTAATTCATTCATATTTTAAAGATTTATTTATTTTGTGTGTATGAATGGTTTGCCTGCATGTATGTATATGTACCTTGTATGTGTAGTGCCCACAGAAGCCAAAAGAGGGCACTGGATCTCCCGGGACTGGAGCTACAGTGGGTTGTGAGTTGTTATGTGAGTGGTGGAGATAAACCTGAGTCCCCTGCAAGAGCAGTAAGTGCTGTTATGTGCTTAGTTGTCTCTCCAGCCTCTGGAATTCATTCTTTTTCACTGTCATAAAGTATTTTATAGTTAGGAACAGTATAGTTTATAGCATCCCTCTGTTGATAGATACCTTCCCAAGTTTTTGTTACTTAGAAAACATGCTGCAAAGCACTTGTTGGTACACACACACTATATTTACACACAACTCTTTCTCTGGGATAAATAACAAGCAAGCTATGCAATGCCATTTTAGCTAAGTTATCTTCTAATTCATGAACAATGGCTCAGTGTGGAGCACGCATTTCACCGCATCATTATCAAATCTCATATCACCACACTGGACAAGCTTGTGAGACCAATTCAGGGACTGCTTTGATGTTTGGCTTTCTGGCTTTTTGAGCTCAAATACTTTCTGATGCAGTATACTGTTCCCTTTGTCAATTGTATTTTATTTATTTGGCCCATGTTTCTAGTGGCTTTTTACAACAGAAGTTGTTTTGTGTTCTAGTTTCAAATATTTGCCTTTGTTCACTGCTTATCTGTAAGTTTATGATATCTTTTTCCCTTTATCCCTAGGATGTTTTAATTTTTGTGGAAAATGTTATCTTTTTTTTTTCTTCTTTTGATTTTGCTTTCCATACTTTTCCATGCAATTCTTTCTTTCCTTTAGTGTATGGAAAGTTCACATACTTTCTTGAGATCCTTCTTCCCCTCCTTTGGTATTTTTTGAGATGGGGTTTGTCTGTGTAGCCCTGACTGCCCTGGAACTCTCTCTGTAGACCAGGCTGGCTTCAAACTCATAGAGATCTGTCTGCGTCTGCCTCCCAAGTGCAGGAATTATTGTGCCGTCTTTATATTTTGGGCTCTTTATTTTTGTGTGAGGTGTGGATATGCCATGGGTTTTGCTTTTGAAAAGGCTGCTGAATCACTGGAAATGTCACTGATTTTCTACGTCCCATTTTCTCAGTTGTTTATTTGTCAACTGCTTATTTATTCGTGAATGACTCCTGGCTGCCCAGCCTCTTCACTGTCTGTCTGTCTGTCTCTGAGCCACTTGCAGGCTTAGAGGAGGTTACTGCACACCTTCCCAGAACAGCTCCCCCACAGCTGCAGTATTCAATCTTGTTTTCTTTACTCTGCAGGGATCCTCTTCACACCCCGAGTGTCGTGTTTATTACAAGGTTGAACGAGGAAGAAATGATTTAGAGCATTGGGCCTGTCAGTTGCCACCCATGTGTCTATTCATTATTTGTTTATTGTTTATTATTTATTTATTTGCATACTATAAGCTCTGTGATGGTGGTGATCTTGTCTGACTTGTTAATTTTTATTTATGTGTTCACAAAGGTATGTGTGAAGGCCAGAGGTCAATGTTAGATACCTTCCTTGATCACACTTCTCCTTGTTTTTTGTTTTTTTTGAGTCAGGGTCTCTCACTGTGTCTGGAATTCATGGATTTGGTTCTGGATCCCCTTGTCTTTGCCTCCTCAGTGCTGGAATTTACAGCTGTGCCAGTGTCTTTTAGTGACATGGATTCTGGGAGGTCAAACTCAGGTGCTCATGCTCCTGCAGAGTACATTATTATTGTCCGAGCTGTCTCCCCAGCCCTTCTCTGACATTTAAGATGTATGTATCCCATGTGAGGGGACATTTACAAAATAATCAATGAATAAATAAATAAATGAATAAATGAGGGCAATACTCTGACCAGGGGCATTGGCATTTTGAATTTTATTTTATTTTCTCAGACCTGAATAAATTGTTGAAGAGGTTCATGTTGCTAGTCATAAAAACGCACAGTATTTTCCCAGCTGCTAACATCTCCACATGTGCTTTGAGCTCCATACATGTGCCACGTGACTAAATATTGAATCCTTGAAATCCTTGAGACAATTCATCCAGAGGGGTTTGTCTGCTCGTAGGAATCCTTGAAGAAAGTTCCTTTTAGGGCAAAACATTTCAGATTAGCCAGATATAATCACTGAGCATTTGGGTCAACAATGGTATTTGTCAGGCCTCTCTGCTGAGTGTTTTAAACACAATAACATTGAGCTTACAGAAAGGACACTAAACAGTCACAGTAACTGTACGTAGCTGACACCACAGTCATTACTGTGTAGAAATACTGTTTTCAGTGCATTAGCAATCAAGCCAGAACACTTTGATGCAGGAGTGACCATTGAATAGAGACTCGGGCAAGCAAAGAGGAAAAAGCTCGACACAGACTGTTAGGTGAAAGAAAATAGAACTGTGTGACTCACTACATCACACTACAGCTTCCGTGATGAGATGTTTCCCCCCATTTCTTTTCTTTTTTCTTTTTTCTCTTAAATTTTATTGTGTGTGTGTGGGGGTGCTGCAAGGGCAGAGGGCGGATACACAGGGATGGGAAATGAATGGGATCGAGATGCATGAAGTGAAAGACACAAAGAATAAATAAAAAGAAAGTTAGAAAATAATAAAAGTATAAAACTCAAAAAAAATAGAAGAAATAAATGAGAAGCCTCATTGTGACTGAGCTGGAAAGGGAGGCAGAGGCTTGAGAAAAGGATAGAATAGAATGAGAGACAAAGGGAAGGATGGCAGCGGCAGTGACGCCAGGTGGACTCTGGAGTCACGGAACCCTAGGCCCACAGGCTGGTTTTGCTTATCTGCGCTGTAACCTGGAGTTTAACCATTTTCACCTCAGCTATGGTATCAGTAAAAGCACACTCCATTGAGTGAATATCAGCGCAGTGTTCCCTGGGACGTTAGATGCATTTGCTACAAGGACAGACTGTTTAGATCTCTTATGATCCTTATGGGTTGTTTAGTTGGCTGCTGTTCACCTTGATTTTTAAGAAAAGGGGACAATTGTCATTGATTTTAGAGATTCACAATCTGAAACCAAGCAACAATACCAAAAGGGATATATATATATATATATATATATAGATAGATAGATAGATAGAGAGAGAGAGAGAGAGAGAGAGAGAGACCTAGTAAGTCTAGTTTAGTTCAGTTAAAAACTACTTCTTGCTGGTGGGGGGTGGAGAGGTGTGTGGAGATAGAGGCAGGCCTATCTCCAAGTTTGAGGCCAGCCTGGTCTACAGAGTAAGTTATAGGACAGACAGGGCTACTCAGAGAAATCCTATCTCAAAAATAAACAAACAAACAAACAAATAAATAAATAAAAAAGAAAACAAAACAAGACCTCTCTGAATATATAGTTTGTAGAAGAAGCTAATGGTTAACAGATAACTTTATAACATAGAGGTAAATTTGGTGTGTAGATTGGTGAAGAGGAGACGTGAGATGTAGGAGATATTCTCTGTAGGACTGGGAAGGGTTATGAAGTGTAGAAATGTATGGCTAGAAACCCTTAATAAGAGGTTTCTAGATGGCTGTACACAGGAACACAGATTCCATGGAAGGACATCCTTAGATCATGGTCATGAGCAACACTTACTTATATGTTTTTCCTTCTGGGAATGTTTTCTGGGAGACTCTATGGAAGGTGTTTATTACACCCAAGTCCGTGAAATGAAAACATGCCCACCATCTTTGTGATCTCTCAGGCCCTACCACATTCCAGAGTTACATTTATCTCTTCCATTCGTCTTGCTTTGACTCCATTTTCTTTAAAGAAAACCATCTGAATATCCAACTTTATTTTTTTTTTTAGGACTGTTGAGATGGATCAGTGGGTATAGGTGATTGCCACCAAACCCGATGCTCTGAGTTTGATCCTTGGAACCCATATGGAATGGCCTCCCACAAGTTGTCCTCACACTGCCACATGCATGTGAACATGCACACATAATTAATTAATTAATAAGTTAATGTAGACATTTTTAAAAAGATGTTTTTAAGGGGTTGATGAGATGACTCAGGGAGTGAAGGTCCTTGCTGCCAAGTCTTATGACTTGAGTTCAAATCCCAAAACACGTGTGGTAGAAGGAGGGGACTGACTTCTATAGGTAGTCCTCTCATGATGCATGCACATGTGCATACACACACAACACACACACACACACACACACACACACACAAACTAAACAAACAAAAGTAAATAAAAAGTTTTTCAAGTGTATCAACATACTACCATTTAGAAATCATCACAGAAAGTTTCTTTTACTTAAAAAGTGCCCCCTGCTCATCTGCGTCAGCCCCCTTCTTACTCCCTCTCTCTTCCTGCCCCTTCAAACCTTGCCTGTCTTTCAGGAACCTACTGATGTCTTCTGGAAGTCTTCCCTACTCAGTCCAACTTACATGGATTTCTCTCTTTGACATTCACCAGTGTTATCTGGAGGATAGAACAGTTTTATATTTATGGAATCTTTGTGAAGACAGTACGTCGCATCCCTGTGTACCTGACATGAGTTAATATCTTACATCACTACTGTCTGTCTGTCAAAATGAGAAAACCACCATTGATGCATTGCTACAACTTACTCCGTTTCCCCTGGTGTCCTTTTTCAAGTCCAGGACCCATACAGTGTGTCACTCATTACATCTTCTTTAGTGTTCATATTGCCTTCCCTCCTGTTAGCGGTGACAGTTTCTTGGGTTCTCTTGTTGTGATTGACTGACAACACTGAGCATCAGTTGGGAATCTTGCAGAAAGTCCCTCACTTAGAATTTGCCTGTTGTTTTCCTCATGAATAGACAAAGGCCGTGGTTTGTGGGTCAGGACCACAGACCTCAAGTGCCTTCCTATCATGTCCTATCAAGGACAGGCACGGTCACAATGACATTTCAGTGCTGATGTTACGTAACCACAGTACCTGACACTAAGTAGTTTGGCAGATTTCCCCACTGAAAAGATGTTCTCCTTCCCTTCTCCAGGCTCATGCTGAATCCTTTGGAAGCAAGTTACTGTGTGCAACTTATGCGTAAGGAGCTGAAAGTGGGGAGGGGTGAGACTCTACTTCCTTAAAAGTAGATTAGCTACATAAATTATTTAGAATCCCTTTTCATGGGAAATGGGCTGTTCTCTCTCTTGTTTATTCAGTCATTTATTTACATCAGCACGGACTTGTGGATATTTATTTTATACGCTGAGTTATAATCTAATACTCCTTTATTTATTTTGCTGATCAAATTGTTTCAGCTTTGATTACTGGGAGATCTTTCAGCTGACTCCTATGTTCTTTTGACGTACTTCATTGTGTGTGTGTGTGTGTGTGTGTGTGTGTGTGTGTGTGTGTGTGTGCATTCAACATATATTCCAGGCTTATCTTATGGATTTCCTGACCCAGACTTAGAATAAATCATTTTTTTCCCTAAGGAACTCTGATTCCTTTTATTGGGAGATGGGATTGGAAACCAAGATCTTGGCACTTGGTTTGCATGACCAATGGATGGGTACTGCCAGAATGCTTTGCCCTTGGGCCCTTTTAGCTGATGGAGTGAGGGATCAATGGATATGTATTATATTCACTTGTATACATATAAATGTCTATAAAAATTTCCACATGTAACTACCCATTCCTCTATTGAATTAAATCTGGATACATACTGATATGTCCATGTCTAATTCATTGTCACATGATTATTTGGAGGAAACTTAAAAAAAAATAAGCTACAAAGTTCTGCATGTCACTTTGAAGCTAATGGATCAAGACAAATGTTGAACTTATGGAGTTTTAAAGACAGGTTAAAGTTACTGAATTTCTTTTTGCTTTAATGTTGGAACTAATGTTGATAATATGAAAACATTAGATGACATCATAAATATAAATTTTATTTTGTTGTTACCATTTGGTGTTTGCCTCAGTTATATGTTGCTACCTGTGTATAGTTTTGCTGATTTTAATTCCAGGAGTGAAGTTATAATCTAATAGAATTGGAAAACTCTTGCATTAGGTAATCCCTGGGTATACTGAAGTTTTAAATATGGAAATAAAAATGGCAAGAATCCCAAATCGTCTCTGAAGATCGTGTCCACGTGTGTTGGTGAAATATGCATTACTCATTTCTTTTCCCTCTCTTTCTGTTTCCTTGCATTATTGGCGGGCTGCAGACTCCAGATCCAACTCCATCTTCTGAAATGATCCCGACTCCCAGAATGCCCCTGGTGCTGCTCCTGCTCTTGCCCATCCTGGGTTCCGCAAAAGCTCAGGTTAATCCAGGTAACATAGCCACTACTCAGTTGGATGCTGAAGACCAGGTTCCTGCCCATGCCTGTCAGTGCTTGTCGTAGAAAGAATTTTGCCAAGGGAACCCACAGTATCAGTTGTTTTCACTAGCGTGGTGAAACGTGGCCAACTTAGAAACAAAGTCGTATCTGTTCCCTATCCATATAGAATGTGTTAGCTATTATACGAGGTTTTATGTCGAGCAGAGCAATTTAAATGTCATTTTTTTTAATGGGAGAAGGAATGGCTATTTGCTGCTCTGCCTTTTGGGGAAAATGGGAGAGAAATTTTAGATGCAGCAGGGAGCTTCTTTTGGTTGGATTATCCACTGGATGCTAGGCCTGGGTTTTACTTGACCGTCCTGCTATGCTTTTGGCACACTGACTCTGTGGGATGCCAGGTTCCCAAGACCCCAGGTAGTGTCTCTTTCTCACAGGACGTGACTATGCTCAAAACAAAGACGTGAAATGAATCTTTTGAGTCAATTTTTTTTTGTGTGTTGTTCTAGTTCATATATATTTTAGCTTTAACCTAAAGCATATGATTATGCCATTTGTCTGTTACACAATAATGTTGCTTAACAATCTTCAATAGCTCAGTGACTTAAAATGAGTGTCTATTTTGCTTACAAGCTTATAGTTTGATAGTTTCTGCTGTGCTTGGTTGGACTGTACTTTGATCTGTCTTAGTGCGTTTACCTATCTGTGAGTCAGCTGGCTATTACCTCATGTAGGATTACCTTGGCCCTGATGAAGGGCAGTTTGGCTGTTGCTCTGTGGATTCCTCTAGCAGACTAGCCTGGTTATGTTTTCATGGAAATTGCACAAGAGCATGAGTTGGAATTTGCAAACAATCTTTCAATCCACTGTGCAAATTATGTTTGTTAAGACCATACTGGCAGGGATAAGGGCTGTAGCTTGGCGGTTGCTTGTTCACTAAGATCCTGTTTCAACTCCCAGCACTGAGGTGGGGACCTCAGTGGTCAAAGCAAGTCATATAGCTATGTGCAGAGTCCATAGGAACAAAAAATGTACATGGTAAAGAGAAATGTAAAGATTTTAAGTCATATTTTTATTCTTTGACGAATATAAACATATGAAAGTACACATAACTTATGTGTTCAATTGGATAGGTGTTTACAGATCCATTCAGACATGTCTAACCTGAAGCAGGGGGTAGCTATAAATGTGGGCTAATACAAAAGTGTACACTTATATAAAATATGACATTTTCCCCCATGTGATCTTTTTGATTGTGCTGCTTTTGAATGTGAACTTTGTAGATGATGACATTGTGTGGCAATGTCAAAGGTTGGACGGCCCTGGCAGTGAGCGACACTTTCACATTTCAGAAACAGAGGCATCATGGAGTGCTTCCTCCTGCCGCACCCTCATGACATCCATTATGTTGCTTTCTAGCAAGAAAGACTCATTTTGCCTGTTTGTACTTTATGTAAATGGAGGCATATGATACATGAATACTGTGCCTAGCTTCTTAAACTGAAGTTTTTCTGTATGACATTTATTCCATGGCTACATGCAGTGCGTGACGGCCCTTCCTTGTTGTTGTATAATATTACTTTCTTTGCACACTTCATTTACATAGTCTACTATGGATGGGAACTTAGATAGTTTGAAGTTTGGGCCTGTTTGTGAAAAAATCTTCCATATTCTTGCACAGAGTTTGTGGTAAGGATATATACTCAATTTTCTTGAGTTTATATCCAGAAGTGGAATTCCTGGGTCACTCGTAACATGTTATTTAATGTTCTTCATAATGCCGTAGAGTTTTCCAAAGTGATTTTTACCCACTTAGCCTCCCACAATAGTATGTAGAGTTCAATTTTTAAGCTAGCTATAATTAAGTTCTCAAGGGTACATTCATTTTGTCTTTATACTAGCATAATGGTACATTTGTGAGAGTGCCTCCCCTGACCAAGTCCATGGTCATGCACTATTCTTTATACCCTTAATAGGAAACACGGTCAAAACTCCTTTAAAAAAGTTAAAGAATTGTTGGCTGAGTGAATTCAATGCTTTTTCCCATTATTATATCTGAAGTGCTCAGTGGGGGCACCTCAGATCTTAACTTGGACACCTTTTTTATTTTTATGCTTTGTATCCCTCTTACCCTACAAAGTTTGGTTGCCTCCTATGATGGTCTTTCTGCTCTGGGCTCCAAAGAAGAGGGCAAAGAGTGCACACAATGTCTAGGCGCTGGGTATCATTCATCATGGAGGCTGGCATACTTGGGGGCATTTAAGCAATTCAACCAGGGAGACCAGCTTTCTGTGTTAGAATACAAGTTGCAGTCCTTGAGGTGGTAACAGGCTGTCTGAAGGCAATTTTACTCCTTGTTCTGTTGTTAGGTATTTCTGTTGGCTCTTTCCACCAGCACAAAGAAGTAGATGTCTTCATTTTAAAAGGTTTTCCTAGAAACATGGTACTTAATGAAGGACTAACCCTTTTCTCTGCCATCCCCTTCCATTTTACCAAGTGAAACTGGAGAGGAGGGGGTAAAAAGCAGACAAGAAGTTTTATGTCTTCTTAGTGTTAAATGGTTGTCGTGGAACTTGGCACTCACAGAGTTGTATGGTTTAGCCACTGCTTGATGCAGAGTAGATACTTAATAAATACTCACTGATTTAGAGGAGACTTTCAGGGGTCTCGACTGGTACTTCCCAAAAGACTGAAGCTACTGAAAGTACTGATTGTAGATGAGGGTGCTCAGTGACAGTAAGTTCTGGGCCTTAGATTTTCCACACAGGTTAGCCACTTCGTATAGCAGAGAGACTTGGGCTATAAGCAAATATTATTATCATAAGCAAATATTATTATATGACCAACTCTGAACAGAAATAGGTTTAAGGCCATGTCAGAAGATATCAGAAATCCTATCCTAATCAGTCACAAGCCAAAATTCATTTAATGACTGTTAAAAACCTGACACTGAAGTCAGCAACTCAAATAGCAATGTAAAAAGTCAGACGTTCTAACATAATACTAGCTCAAGATATACTAATTTGATACTTATACACTGAGAAGTGATGGGGAAAATGGTAAGGCTCCTCCCACAATTAAATCATTATGTTTCTATAAGAGCAGAAAACTTCGGAATACAGTAAAAACACTGCGCTTCATAACGTACGATAGTCTGGAATCTGAGCCCTGTGGCTTTAGGCAGAGTTCATTGGCACTGACAGCATGCTCAGTGCTAGGTTCACAGGTTGTGGCTAAGGCACAAGGTTCCAGTGATGATGTACGGTGCAACATGGGTGAGCACTTCCGGAAGCAAACAGCTGTTATGCATTTGATTTTGAACTGATCTTCATCATTGCACTTTCAAAAACCTTTTATTGTTGCCAATACTTTTACAATTCCTACATTCAGTTATGTGCCTCCGCCCCTCCCCCTCACCCCCAACTCATTGTGAGATTGTGACCCACAGTTTAAGGCACTGGGCTCTCAAGTAGCTGAGTTTTGGCAAAGGAGTTGGTAAATTGGGTGATATCACTGACCTTTCCAGAGATGACAGTGTTCAAAGTGGCCAGAGGGGCTGCAGGGTAGGGCTCTAGAAGCCTCCATGAGAAATACTGAGATGCAGTATGGGCAGTGTGCTAACAATCTTTCAGTTCCAGAGGTGCACTAGGAACCCAACCCTAACAATTCCCAATCTGATGGAGAAAGTACTGGAAGGCCCAAGGGCAGCGTCTTATAGCAGAATCATAATTCAGAAGTTGGCTAATAGCAATCCACACCCAGTAAACTACTATACTAATAATTTCACAAAAAAATCATTTTTACAAGTCAGCAAGTCAATTCGGGTGGGATTGGAAAATTCTGTTGAATGATTCGAAGTTCATTTATAAAAATACTTAGCTTTATTATTTATTCATTAATTCATTATTTATTTATTTATTTAATTTGCTTATAATAAGTTAATTAAGTTTGAGGCTCAACTTGAAGCCAAGGAATAGCATAAGGCTAAAAAGAGGACCCAGAGCTCAGACCTGGAGCTTTAATCTCTTCATCATGCTAAATGAGGAAGTTCTGAGGTAGAAGCCCTACTGGGCCAGTTCACCCTGGCCAAGAAACTGAGGCAGTGGGGATGCTCTGGGTCCCTTCAGTACCAAGTTGTCAACTCACTCCCAGTTCCTTGATTTTCATCAAGGCTGTTTCCTATTATCTCTTCTAATATGTTCCAAGATGAAAAATTATTTCCATTTCTCTGTGTTCCCTCTGTTCGTGTCTCAAGAGAAATGCTGAGAGTTTAACTAATGATCTCTCTCTGTCTCTCTATCACTCTCTGTTTCTCTGTCTCTGTCTCTCTCTTTCTCTCTCTCTCACATACACACCCTCTCTCTCTGATGGTTATAATAGAGCTCTGGGAGGGAGGAATATAAAACGCAAGAAGGAGATGTCCCTGGATGAATCTCTCTCATATGAGCAAGACTAGATGGCCTCTTTCTTTCTTGCATGTTTGTTTGTCAAGACTAGTCCTGGGTGGCCTCTTGTATCCTTCCTTCCAGTAAAAGAATCTTCCTCTGGGGACAGCAGAAACTCAACTGCCCCTTGAGCTCTCTTGATGACACTAAGCAGGGAAAAAGACACAAAACTGTGGAGCTCAACCAAACCACCAACTGATGTTCAAAGACCATGCTGTATGCTCCGAGCACCATTCAAAGTAGTATTAAGAATGTAATCTTCAGATTGAGATAATAGGTATGCAGTACTATTACCCCAGTTTTGCAGATAAGGGGATGGAGGCCCACAAATGTTAGGTGGTAACTGAAGGCGATAGACTAAACAGAGTAGCCTGGATGGAATCCCATCTAGTGCTAGCAAGATGATAGACCTTGACCTCCAAGCTCCATGGCTTTCTGCAGATAGCAAGACCACAGAGTATCAATGCAGAGGAGTCCTGAGTCATGGGCCAGCTGGGTGTGCATGGATGCTAGAGCCTGAGAAGCCACTAAAATTGAATCTCAAGCTTGATTTGTGGAGGCAAAAGTGCATTTTGTGGAAAAGAAGTTCTGTTGCTGGATAGTTAAAGGACTCTGTGGCCAGTTTTTGGAATGCTCAAGAAAGATTGGATTAATCGAGTCTTACAAATGAGGAAACTGAGAGCTGTGGCTGTGCCATTTCTGTGGCTGTGATTAAATGCCCTGAACAAAAGGAACACAGGAGAGGAAGTTGGGTTTATAGCTGGAAGTTATAGTCCATCACTGAAGGAAAATAAAGGCAAGAACTCAGGCAGCTAGTCTCATAACACCCATAGTCAAGAAAGAAAGAAATGCATCTCGATGCTTGTTTTTGCTCAGCTAGCTTCTTTCATTATTATAGAGTTCAGGACCCACTGCCTAGGGAATGGTTCCTCCCACACTGGGCTGGCTCAACTCACAAATAGCCTGCAGGCCAACCTGATCTAGGCAATTCCTCAATGAGGCTGTCTTCCAGGCGATTCTAGGTTATGGCAAGTTGACATTCAAAATTCATTAGTACACAGGTTCACAGAGACAAAACGATGGGAGGAGACACGCCTTTGAAAGTGAATTGCCACATCTCACTTGGGATCGAGGCTGGTAGCTCTCAACCTGCGGTTTAGGACTCCTTTGGGGGTCGAATGACCCTTTCACAGGGGTTACCTAAGACCCATCTGCACATTAGATATTTACATTACGATTCATAACAGCAGTAAAATTGCAGTTTATGAAGTAAGAACAAAAATAATGTTATGGTTGGGGGTCACCACAACAGGAGGAACTGTGTAAAGGGGCTGAAGTATTAGGAAGGTTGAGAACCACTGTGCTAGGCTGTGACCTAACTGTATGAGTGAGCTTAGTAGGTTTTCAACTTTTGTTTGAGCATTCTCAGTCTTCTTGTCTATCATTGGTTACTACCCAAGGGCTATTATGAAGAACAAGATAATGCACATAAGGGACCTGGCATAACACCCAACACACGAGATGTGCTAAAGGTCTTCTTTTCCTTAATTTTACTTATTATATCATGATGATCACAGACTTCATTGATAATTTTATTATTCTACACTGTCTTCTATATTTGAAATTATGTAGAATATACTTTTCTTTGGTAGTTCTTGGGTCTTACATCTTAGGATGAAGGAGCTCCAAGTGTATTTGTTGTGAAAACACAGCTTTTGGGGGAGCCAAAGTTTCTGGTGGATTTTTCTCTATACTCTGAGGTTTTGCTTGTATTTTGTTACTTACACTCTATGTCTCGGGTCTCAAGCTTTCAAGAGACAGATGGTTGTTGGAGTACAAGAGAGGATAGAACATCTCTTCCCGTGGTCAGCAGAGTCAGAGCCCTTGGAGACTTAGGCAAAGCCTCAGAGCCAGGATCATAATCACAGGATTGCAATCAGAGTACCACACAAAGCTCCTCTCTTGGGCCTCTGGGGTTTTGCCACCAGCTGTGAAGTCGAGTTTGCCTAGGGCTCCTGTGTTGAGAGGCCAGGAGACTGCAGGAGGACCCTTAATTCTGGCAGGAACATTCAGGGTGTCGGTATCTCCTGTTACTCAAGTGTCTAGGGTCGAGTATCACTCCTACTTTACAACATTCTTGCTTAGCAATGCCTTTTCTAAGAGATGACAGAAATTCCAACGCCTCGAAGCTGGTGTCATTAAGATATACAATAGGTGTAGGGGTGTGTGTGTGTGTGTGTGTGAGGTGTGTGTGTGTGTGTGTGTGTGTGTGTGTGACCTGGAGATTAAATTTAAGGCCTTGTGCATGCTAGCAAATGCTCAACCACTGACTTACATCATCAGTCTTTTTTACTTTCATTAATTTTTTGATGAAGGGCCTTATTAAATTGCTTTCACTGGCCACAAGCTCACTATATAGTCCAAGTTAGCTTTGAACTTGGGATCTACCTGCCTCAACTGGGATTATATGTGCATACCACTGCACCCAGCTAACTGATTTGTATATTTATAATCATGGTCACATGTTGCCCAAATAAGTCAAATCTGCAGTGTCTTGCTGGTTGAAATGCTAAGGTGTGTCAGTGAGCTAAAGCTAAAGAAATTTGCCAGGCCATGTGACAAGAGGGAGGCGATGCAGTTGAGCCTAAGAAAAGGCACGGAGGCACACATGAGCAACAAAACACGAAGATAGGAATGGTTGTCAGTGAGAGGTCACATGGACAAAGGTGTGCCAGTTGGCACAGTAAGCAGGTTACACATAACTTCGAAATCTTTGGTGTATGCCAAATATTTCATGACCGCAGTTCTTGTCTTCACCCAGGATTAAGGTCCATGCTGTATCCCCCTCCCCAGGAGGCAGGTTTCTTGTGCTATTACATTTCAATGTCTCTGAGACCAGGACACTGTAAAGTTTAGATCAGTAAGAACCTTCCTCAAGCCTTTTTTTCCCCCAGATGGTTCTTCTACTTGGAGGTCTTGCTGACCTTTGAGATCATGCTTTGGACAGTGTGGCAATGGTTTGCTGTCAGCAGTGTGTGGTGACAGAGTGGTGAGTAGACGGTGACCCTGGAGACCAAGGGTCAAGTGCTACTTGTAGTTCTGTCATTGTTCGATGTTATGACCTTAAACACTAAAGTAAATCTTTGTACCTCAGCTGGCGATTCTAGTCACCAGTTATTTGTTGTGGTAATGAAATACCCAGGGCAGGACAAATGTTATGAAGAAAACAGGTTTGTGTACTCACAGTTTGGAAGGTTCAAGAGCATGGTGGATACAAGGGCAGAAGTGTGTGAAGAAGAGAGCTGGATGGGGCCAGTTTGGGGCTTTGATACCAACCTACAATGGGGTCCTGTGGGAATTACCTTACCTTCTGAGGGTGGAGCCCTCAATGACCTAAGGACTTCCCAGAATCCTCACCTCTTAAAGGTTCCATCCATTTCCAGATTTCCACACTGGGGACCAAGTTCCATTCACATTCCATGGACCTCTGGGGAGCAAACAAACCCCTAACAGCGTGGGCTTTGCCCAGTTATAAGGTGGGGGATGTAACTTTACTACCTGCATTTCACAAGGTTACTCCCCGGGGAGGAGTGAATTAGTAAGTGAAGATGAAAGGGCTTTGGAAAGTTATATGCAAATGCTGAATTGCCATTTGTGACTGTGGGAAGAGAAGGGAACTGAAATAATCCAAACACCATACACACAAAGTTTGTACCTCGTAGATAACTGGGTAGGAAAAAGAGTTACAAGAGACCACTACTTTTCCTGTAGTCTTCAAGAAACACTTGAGTTGTTAGTGGGGAATGAGGCTTCTGCCAGCCCTTGGGCTGTGGTCATTCTGACCCCAAAGGGATAAAGCATATACAGTTATTTGTTCTAGGGTACAGTCATTGTTGACTTAGCTCTTGGCTTTAGCAAGTCTCTGTAGAGCATGAATGTAGCAAAATAAGCCACTCAGAGTTTCTGGTGGTTTGGACACATGCACAGTTGAAGTGAAACAAAAGTTACAGTAGTTAAACCTTTGAGGTTTGTGTGTGTATTTTTTATGGGCTTCTGTGGGTGGTGATAAATTGTTAAATGGCATGCAACTTTTTCTTCCGACTGGGAGATGTTTCTGGCTTCGGCCTTTATCTGTTTTTCTGTGGTGATGATCTCCCACACACTCATGACCATGAGGGGTGCCTGTCGCCGCTGTGCTTGGCTTATGAAGGCAATCAAATCAGTAAATACTTGAGTAATGAGGATAGGGAGGGTAGCAATGAAAGCCAAGGGACTTTGCAGCTTCTCTGTGTTTTACTGCAGGAAAAAAATGTAAATCGTGTCATGTGAAGCTTGGCTTTGAAAAGATATTGGAGAAGCTGAAGGGGAGGCCACGGGAATGGGATGCTAAGTGTAGAGAGTAAATCGGATGGGGGAGGGTGAACTAAGGCTCCCTCAGCTGTAGCCACTGCCCAGTCTCCTCAGGTCTGAATGGGGATACCCCCTCCCCACTTGCAGAGGTAGAGCAACCTTGACCCTACAGAAGCAAGGAGAGCTCTGTTTATTCTTAAATGCCTGAGTTCCCCCTCCTCTGCTCTATGGGAAGAATATTTGGAGAGTTATAAATGAAGGAGGCTGTGGTTGTGTTTGGTGTACGCCTCTTACTCTGAACATTTGTAATCAGGCTCCCTCTTTCAAGTGTTACAACCACAGCAAAGATACAAGGCAACTAAGTCTGCCCTCTGGGTCATCACTAATGACCTTGGTATGGCATAAGCCACGTCTGTGAAGATGGGGCAAATGTAATTTAGGAAAGCTAGGGTTTTCATGCGTTCTCTTTTAGCATGTTTGATCAACACTTAAGATTGGTAACAGATTTTCCCGTTAGGAACTTTCTCAATAGTGATAGACAGTCCCTCTCCCATCCCCCAACTAAGCGAATGACGGCAGCACATTCTGTCTTTGGCTGCTGGTGTGCTTCTCACCTTTGTCTTTCTGGGTTTTTGTTTTGTTGGTTTTGAGAAAGGGTCAAACTATTTAGTCAGGGCTATCTTGGAATTTGCTGTGTAACCCAGGCTGGCCTCGAATAAAAATCGTCCAGCCTTAGCCTCCCAAGTGCTTAGACTGCAGGTATAAGCCTGTCTGTCTGTCTGTCTGTCTTTCACTCTCCCGCCTCCTTTTACTCCCTCCTGTCTTCATGTCTTTTCTTTTCAATTTTGTTTTGATACAGGGTCTCACATAGCCTGGGTCAGGTTTGAACTTTCAATGTAGCTAAGATTGGCCTTGAACTCCAGTTCTGCCTTCTCCTACTTCCACCATGTACTGGTATTATAGGTGTGCACCACCATGCCTGGCTCTGATGTGTTTCTTGATTAGATAAAACAAATGTCCAATTTCTGTCCTGAGAAAACAGTTTTTCTGTAGTTAGTATTGTTTGCACACAGAAAACAAACTTCATTAGACTTTACATCTTAAGAGCAGGTTACAGTACCCAAAAGATTGAACAGGAATTCTTCCCTCAGCATGCCAAGAGTAAAGGATTTACATATATTTGGGGATACTTCTGCACCTTATTCATTATGAGTAGCTACTGAAAACTCCATAGTGTAGCAGGTAGAACTGGCATGGCCTGCTTCTAGAAGCTGGGCTGGCTAGCTCTTGGAGCATGCTGTTGGATTTTCTGGCTTCTGTAAGAGGCCATGAACCCAAATCCAGATTGGCCATCGGTGGAGCAATTGGATCTGTCTGTATTTGGCAGAAGAACACATCTTCTCTTCGCATAGTTGGTAGGCTGAATTCTTGGTCATTGAGAGTATCTCCAGAACCCCTGAGTTCTCTCCCTGGTAAGTCTTGAATTCTTTGGCTTTCACATTCCTGCTCTACTAGGCCCAGCACCAGGCACATGGCTGAGTGGAAAGTGCTCTGTGTACAGTTCACTCCAGATTCTCATTAGCACTGCTTTTGTTTCTCAGAGCAACCCTCTGCAGGTGCCATGGTCAGCATTACCATCTCATCCTTGTCCCAGTCTGCTGGAGGCTGAAAGTGACTAGAGGATTCCTTCTCCTCTCTGAGATTGCTCCCTTCTCTAGGGTCTTAGCTCTTCTGCTCTCCCTGCCTCATCAATCAGGCACTGTTGAGTAGAGCATTTATGAAGTTTATCCAGCTTTTCCAGGTACTCTTGGCGGGGGAACATTGATGATTACCCTACCCTACCTGGGGACAGGAATCAGAAGTTAACTTTTCCTCTGTCGTCACTATGATTTTTTTCTTAAGTGGTTGTGTTTCACTTGAAATGTATTTTATTGTTATTACTATTTTGTTATCATCATCATCATCATCATCATCATCATCATCATCATCATCGTGTGTTTGTGTGCATACATGATGCATGTGCCATGGCACACATATAGAGGTCAGAGAACATTGTGAAGCTGATTTTCTTCATCCACTTTCAGGGGGGTCTGGGGAATCGAACTCAGGTAACCAAGCTTGCACAGCAAGTGCCTTTACCCATGAGCCATCTTGTAGCATGAATCTTAAAAGTTCTTATTAATAAAATCAAACCTGAGGCCAGTTATTGGGGTGAACACTGGAAGGTCAGAGAGCCAGAACAAGCCACAGCTATCTCACCTCGCCAGATCCTCAGCTGGTCTTGTTTCCTCAGACTGGAGGCCTCTGAGTCCTCATCCAGAATGAACTGCTGCTCGAAATCCTGAATGCTTAACCAGCCAAATGCTTAACTAGCCAAATGCCTCAAGTTTCTGGTCCTCACACCTTATATACCTTTCTGCTTTCTACTACCACTCCCTGGGATTAAAGGCTCGCTTTCTGGGATTAAAGGCGTGGGTCACCATGCCTGGCGATTTCCAGTGTGGCCTTGAACTCACAGAGATCCAGAGGAATTTCTGTCTCTGGAATGCTAGGATTAAAGGCATGTGCTACCACTGCCTATCCTCATGTTTAATATTGTGGCTGTCCTGTTCTCTGACCCCAGATAAGTTTATTAGCATACACAATATTTTGGGGAACACAATACCACCACACCATCTCACCAGGCTGTTTCACTCTTTTGAGTTGACTTCTAAGCAGCTCAGAACCAAAGTGAGAAAAGCTTCCATCAGCGAAGGGTATAAAACAAAGTGTGGCTGAGACCACACTCAGAGTTTTCCTGGCTTGCATACAAGGCCTGGCCTTGATACCCAACATCCAAAAGAAAATCTGACTTTGGAGATTAACTTTACCTTACTATTATCTTTATTCTTTTCCCCACCTCTTATTTACTTCCTTATTTATTTTTACCCCATGCAACTCTGGAAGCCAACTGCAATCCTTCATTGGAAAGAGCCATAATAAAAATAATCAGAGAATCAAGAATACCTAAATATTACCACGCATCATTGCTCCAAGGTTGGAAGGATGCTAATGGACTGGTTTCTTATACATTGCCGTAAACAAGTACCATTGTTATGATTAAGCAGAGAACACAAGCTTAGAAGGTCACAGAATTTCCACATTGCTTAAGAAAGATTGCATGTGATATTTTTTTTTCTTTTTTTTTTTTTTAGGTTTTTCGAGACAGGGTTTCTCTGTGTAGCTTTGCGCCTTTCCTGGAGCTCACTTGGTAGCCCAGGCTGGCCTCGAACTCACAGAGATCCGCCTGGCTCTGCCTCCCGAGTGCTGGGATTAAAGGCGTGCGCCACCAACGCCCGGCGCATGTGATATTTAAAACACATAATCCCCTTCCTTTTCCCTTCTGCCTATCATTATTGAGCACTATTACATCCCATAGAATGTGCTAAATTATTCTTGTTTTATATAAACTTCTGTAACAACCCTGCTTATTATTAAGGATGGGGATTATTAAGGATTGCTAAGAAAATATTTATTTTTATGTTACTGGCACTGATATCTGATGGGAGCAACATGAAAGGAAAAGAATTTATTTTGACGCATGGTTTTGAAGGTGCAGTTCATCATACGGGGGAAGGCATGGCAGAGTTCATGGCAGTGGGAGCATATGGAAGATGCTCCTTGTATCTTGTGGAATCACTAAGCAAAAAGCTCTGGCTGGAACTAGAAGTTGGTACTACCTTTGAGGCCTAACAACTTACTTCTGCTAGCTAGGCCACAGCCCCAAAAGTTCTAAAGCTTACCAAAACAGTGCTACCAGCTTGGGAACATGTGTTTAAATATATGAGGTGGTGGGGGCATTTCACATTCAAGCCATAACAAAGGATAAGGAAGCTGATGTTCCCAAAGGGATGGAATTTAGTAACCAGTCTTGCAGCCCCCATATTAGAAGGACAGAGTCAGGTCTGAAACATAGAATTTTTTAAATTTATTCTTTGAGAGAATTACATTACATCCTGACCACAGTTCTCCCCTTCCATTCACCCCAGTTTTCTCCCACCACTTCCCCTCTCCTCCAGACCCACTCCTCCTCTGTTCTCCTTCAGAAAAGAGCAGGCCTCCCAGGGATATCAACTGAATACAGCGTAACAAGTTACAATAAGACTAGGCACAAACCCTCATATCAAGGCTGGATGAGGCAGCCCTATAGGAGGAAAAGGGTCCCAAGAGCAGGCAAAAAGAGTCAGAGACACCCTCACTCCCATTGTTAGGAGTCCCACAAGAACATCAAGCTACACAACCATAGCATATATGCAGAGGACCTAGCTCAGACTCATATAGGGTCTGTAACTGTCACTTTAGTCTTTGTGAGCTCCTATGAGTACTTAGTTTATTTTGTGAGCCATATTCTTATAGTGTCCTCAACCCTTCTGGCTCCTACAACCCTTCCTCCTCCTCTTCTGTGGGATTCCCTGAGTTATATTAAATGAAACAGAATTATTATATGTTGAACCACATGCCATGTTTCCTATAAACTTCCAATCTCCATGTTGTTTCTACCCAGTTATATCTTCTGCCTCCTTGTTGGGGTGAAAACCACTTCTTTCCCATGCACTGGCCTATGTATGTAACCAGGAAGGGCATGACATCCGATCTGTACCTCCGTTCTCTGAAGCCCACACATTCAGATTTTCTTTCTTGAAGTCTTTAACAATTGTTTTTGGAAACTATTTTGAATTCTCAGAGCAATCACAAATGGGTTATTTCTAAGGGGGTGTGTCAACTAGGGAAAAGTGGTCTTTGTGAAAGAGGCCCATGTGCCAAAAGAACAACCCCACAGGCTGAAGAAGGCAACCCAAACAGTCTTACAGGGTCTCAGTGTGAATGAGCTGTGTGAAGTCTATGGAAAGCAGGGTTCAGGTGACATTTTTAA
>CABHPP010145296.1:0-31663 GCA_902168425.1 Peromyscus attwateri
TAGGATGAAGCATCCTTTGGGTATTTGCCCAGGAATCATATAGGTGGATCTTGAGGTAGATTTATTCCCGTCTTCCTAAGGACCTGCCACACTGATTCCCACAGTGACTATAAAAGTTGCACTCCCGCCAGCACTGGAGGAGTGTTCTCCCCTTCTTCACATCCTTGCCAGCATGAGTTGGCACTTGTTTTATTGATCTTAGCCATTCTGACTGGTGTAAAATGAAATCTCAAAGTAGTTTTGATTTCGTTGACCCAAAGGCTAAGGATGTGAATATTTCTTTAAGTGTTTCTCAGCCATTTGAGTTTCCAATTCTCCAATTTGGAGAATTCTCTATTTAGATCTGTGTACACCATTATTTAAGTGGGTTATTTGCTTTCTTGAGATCTTTATTTTTATTATTTTGGAGATTAGCACTTTATTAGATGTGTAGTTGGGAAAAAATCTTTTCATGTTTTGTAGCCCATTCCTTTGAATGATGATGTCCTTTGCCACACAGAAGCTTTTCAGTTTCAAGAGATCCCATTTATGAATTGTTGATCTTAGTGCCACTGATAACATCTTTCCGTTAAAAAAGTCTTTTCAAGTGCCAAAGAGTTCAAGGCTATTCCCCATTTAATCTTCTATCAGGTTCAGTGTATCTGACCATATCTTGATATCTTTGATTCATTTGGAGTTGAGTTTTGTACAGGGTAATAAGTATAGATGTATTTATATTCTTCTACATGCAGACATCCAGTTTGACCAGTACCATTTGTTGAAGATACTGTCTCATTTTTTAGTGTGTGTTTCTAGCTTGTTTATCAAAAATCAGGTGTCCTTAGATGTGTGGACTTGTCTGGGCCTTCAATTTGATCCTGTTGATCAATGTTTTGGCTTCTGTGTCAATACCAGTGTTTTTATGCTTTAGCTCTGTAGTATAACTTGAAATTGGGAGTTGCAATGATACCTCTTGACATTCTTTTATAAGTAGTATTGTTTTTGCTATCCTGTTGTGTGTGTGTGTGTGTGTGTGTGTGTGTGTGTGTGTGTTTCCATATGAAGCTGAAAATTGTCCATTCGAGTCCTGTGAAGAATTGTGTTGGAATTTTGATGGGGATTGCATTGGATCTGTAGATTGTTTCTGGTAGAGTGGCCATTTTTGCAATATTAATCCTACTGATCCATGAGCATGGGAGATATTTTTATCCCCTGATATTCTCTTTAATTTCTTTCTTCCATGTCTTGAACTTTTTGTCATACAAGTCTTGCACTTGTTTGATTAGAGTTACCTCAAGATATTTTATGTTTTTGAGGCCATCGTGAAGTATATTTTTAATATTATTGAAGCTGTTTCTCCAATTTCTTTCTCAGTTTTTTATCATTGTACAGAGGAGGGTTACAGACTTTGTGAGTTAATTTTGTATCCAGCTACTTTGATGAAAGTATTTATCAGTTAAAGGAGTTCCCAGGTAGAAATTTTAGGGTCATTATGATACTCTAGTATCATCTGCAAATAAGGATACTTTGACTTCTTTCCTTCCTAATTGTATCCCCTTGATCTCCTCCAATTGTCTTATTGCTTCAGCCAAGACTTCAAGTACCATATTGACCAGATGTGGAGAGAGTGTACAACCTTGACTTGTTCCTGATTTTGATAGAATTGTTTGAGTTCCTATCAATTTTAGTTGATGCTAAATATGAGCTGGCTGTTAACTGCCTTTATTATGTTGAGATATGCCCCTTGTATCCATAACCTCTCCTGAACTTTTATCACGAAGGTGTTTTGTCAAAGGCCTTTTCTACATCTAATAAGATGATCATTTGGTTTTTGTCTTTTGATTTTGTTTCTATGGTGGGTTACATTTATCAATTTATATATGTTGAACCATCTATGCATCTTTGGGATGAAGCCTCCTTGATTACGGTGGATGATACTTTTGATGTGTTCTTGGATTTAGCTGGCAAATACTTGATTGAGAATTTTTACATCTGTGTTCATAAGGGAAGTTGATCAGTAAATCTCTTTCTTTGTTGGATCTTTATGTTATTTGGGTAGCAGGGTAACTGGCCTCATACACCAAATTGGGCAATGTTCCTATTGTGTTTATTTTGTGGAATAATTTGAGGAGTATTGGTATTGATTCTTATTTGAAAATCTAGCAGAATTCTGCAATAAAATCATCTGGTTTAGAGCTTTTTTTAAAGTAGATATTAATTACTGCTTCTATTTCACTAAGGGATATAGGTCTGTTTAAAATGCTTATCTAATCTTGATTTAACTTTAGCAAGTGGTATAAACCAAGAAAATTTCCCATTTTTAAAGATTCAACAATTTGTTGGAGTATAGATTTTTAAAGTATGTCCTTATTATTCTCTGGATTTCCTCTATGCCTATTGTTATATCCTCCTTTTTGTTTCTAATTTTGTTAATTTGTGTTTTCTCTCTCTGCTTTTAGTTCATTTGGATAAGGATTTGTCTATCTTGTTGATTCTCTCAAAGAACAAACTCTTTGTCTCATTGATTCTTTGTATTTTATTGATTCCAGCACTGAGTTTGATCATTTTGGTATAGAGCTGTCAAGTATGCTGTTAAGCTTCTTGTGTGATATCTCTGCATTTTTTTATGTAGGTATTTAATGCTGTGAACTTGCCTCTAAGAACCACCTTCATTGTGTCCCATAAATTCGGGTTTGTTGTGTATTCATTTTCATCCAATTATAGAAAGTCTTTAATTTCTTTCTTAATTTCTGGTTTGGCCCATTATTCATTCAGTAGAGAGTTGTTCAGTTTCCATGATTTCATAAGCTTTCTGTTGTTTCTGCTGCTGTTGATATCCAGCAAGGAGTTATTTCAATTTCCTTGAATTTGTTGAGACTTGCTTTGTGTCCAAGTATGAGGTCAGTTTTGAAGAAAGTTTCATGAGGTGCTGAGAAAAGGTATATTCTTTTGTGTTTGTGTGGAATGTTCTTTAAATATCTGTTAGGAACATTTGATTTAAAACGTCAGTGAGTTCCAGTGTTTCTCTGTTTAGTTTTTCTCTGGATAACCTGTCTATTGATGAGAGCAGGACTGAAGTCTCCCACTATCAGTATGTGAGGGTCAATATGTGATTTAAGCTGTAGCAGGGTTTCTTTTACAAAAGTGGATGTACTTGTGTTTGGGGTCTAGATGTTAAGATTGAAATGTCATCTTGGTGGATTTTTCCTTTAATGAGTATGTAATGTCCTTCCCTATCCCTTTTGATTAGTTTTGGTTTGAAATCTACTTTGTCAGATACTAAAATGGCTATGCCAGTTTGCTTCTTAGGTTCATTTGCTTAGAATATCTTCCATTCTTTTTCTATGAGATGATGTCTATTCTTAATGTTAAAGTGTGTTTCTTGGATGCAGAAGAAGGATGTATCCTGTTTTTGCTTCCATTCTGTTAGTATGTGTCATTTTATTAGGGAATTAAGACTATTGATGTTGAGAGATGTCAATGAGCAGTGTTTGTTGATTCCTGTTATTTTGGTAGTGGTGGTGGTGGTGGTGGTGGTGGTGGTGGTGGTGGTGGTGGTGGTGGTGGTGGTGGTGTATGTGTATGTTCCTCCTCTTTTGATTTGCTGGATTGGGATTATTTATTACTATGATTTCTTGGTTGTAGCTAAGTTCTTTAGGTTGGCGTTTTCCTTCTAGCACCTTCTAGAGGGCTGGATTTGTAAATAGATATTGCTTAAATTTGGTTTTATTACAGAATATCTTATTTTCTCCATCTATTGTGATTGAAAGTTTTGCTGGGTACGTTAGTCTGGGATGGTATCTGTGGTCTCTTAGGATTTAAAGAACATCTGCCCAGGCCCTTCTGGCTTTTGGAGTCTCCATTGGGAAGTCAGGTGTTACTCTAATAGCTCTGGTTTCATATGTTACTTAGTCTTATTCATATTTATCTTTCAATATTCTTTGTTCTGTACACTTAGCATTTTTATTATTATGGGCTTTGAGGAATTTCTTTTCTGGTCCAGTCTACTTGTTATTCTGTATGCTTCTTTTACCTTGATAGGCACCTCCTTCTTTAAGTGAAGGAATTTTTTCCTATGATTTTGTTGAAAATACTTTCTATACTTTCTTTGACCTGGGTTTCTTCTCCTTCCTCTATTCCTATTATTCACAGATGTGGCCTTTCCTTAATGTCCCAGATTCCTGGATGTTTGGTGCTGGGAAAGTTTTTAGATTTAACGTTTTCTTTATCAGAGGTATCCATTTCTTCTATTAAGTCTCCAATGTCTGTGATTCTCTCTTCCATCTCTTCTATTTTGTCGGTGAAGCTTGCCTTAGAGGTTCCTGTTCAAGTTCCTCAATTTTTCACTTAACTTTCTTCAGATTGGGTTTTCTTTATTGATTCTATTTCCACTTTCATATTTTGAATTGTTTCATTCATTTCCTTCTACTGTTTGCTTGTGTTTACATAGATTTCTTTAAGGGATTCATTAATTTCCTCTTTAAGAACCTCTATCATATTCATAAAGGCATATTAAGGGTTTTGTTTTGTTTCAGCTGTGTTGGAATATGTGGGACCTACTATGCTAGGGTTCCTGGGTTCCAAAGTAGCCATATTTTCCCGGCTGTTGTTGATTGTGTTTGTACATTGGCACCTAGCCATCTGGGTTTGAGAAGATTGTAATTCTAGGTATTGATATATGATCTTGTCTTTGCTATGTGAGTGTTTTTTTCCCTTGGATTCTGTTGCCTTCCCTAGTTCTTAGGAGAGTGTGGTAGCTGTGTATTGCCTGGTAGGAAATTCTTCTGGGATCCTGATAGGTATGGACACTGGGGGTTCCTGGTAAAATGTGTTTCTAGGAATTGGGAGCTGACACTTAGGCATGTGGATGGCCTAGAAGGGGAGGTGTGAGGTAATCTAGAGGAAGAAAGAAAGCAGGGCATTCTACCAGATCTGTTTAGTTCAGGGAATGGAGGTAGAGAGTGGCAAGAGGTCATTAACAGGTAATCTGCTATAGAACTGAAGATGAGACTAGGGGATCGGATATGTAGGAAAGGAGGAAGACTGGAGATCTGAAGCTCACCTACTACTTCACTGGCCTTCTTGCTTCTCTGCCAAGCTTGGCTGATGACTTCCTGGAGAATGTCTGCTGGAGTTTGGGGCTAGGATAACAGGCTGAGTGGAGAGGAAGATCTGTGTGATCCACTGGAGATGGCCCCAGAGAGGAGTGGGAGGCCACAGCTGATGGTGTGCCTTAGAACATCTTAGAGGCTAAGACTGGAACATTGTATTTGAAGGAGAGGAAGGAGGTGAAGTTCTGCAGCTAGCATACCTGCTTTCCTGGCTGGAGTCTATTTGGTAATTTGTGGTGCTGCTGCACCACATGATAATGATTGTAAGACAAAGAACAAGATAAATTCTTGTCCTAGATACCTTTTATAGATTCTGGGAAATTAGAAGCATTTTATCCACTTTAAGCTTTTGTTCATATATGCTAGACAATAATGATTCAAAAACTTTCCTCATAAGCAAATAACTTTGATTCTATGTTTATAAATGGGAAGAGAGATGTTTTACAATTTCTGAATAAGAAAAGAATAAAGAGCCAAACAATGCACTTCAAGTATTCTTATGAACAGAACAGCATTCTCCTTCCAGACATAATTAAGTAAAAAACACATACTCACCTAATTTTTTTGAATTGTTACTGCAAAAAAGAATCATCTAAGTTAATGCTCCTTACACCTAAACTAATTTTATCAAATTAATTTTCTATTTTTTCAGTGTTAAAAATTGTATCCATTTGATCCAAAGTTGGAATCCAAAGCTTTCCAGGAAATATAACCCATAAAACTTTGAGTGACTGAGTCCTCTCTATAGCTCCAAAGAGATCCTGGCAAAACTGAAAGCTAGTGAGACTGTGTGAGTGGTCTGCACAGGAATTAGCATATATCATCACATCAGAGCTGGAAACATGAAATGGCATTTATTAGTGACTGAAAACAGAAAGTCTAAAGACTGAGACTAGGTAAGTGGAAAGCAATATCTAATCTGCCTTAGGAGAGTGTAAAAGCAATTCTGATGTTCAGCTACAAGTATTTAAAGACCTGAAATAAAAACACCACATGATTCTGTTATACTGAAAGCTAAAGGCACTTAATATCTTTATACTTCAGAACCACAAAGAACATGTAACACAATTTTCTTTATCCCAGAAGTGACGTTTCAGAGTACTATATTGATATCATTTTATCCCAACTATTTATTTCATTTTTTCTTAAGTCTAAGTCATACAGTGTAACATGCATCCATTGCTACATAAAAATTAACAAACAACAGCAGCAATAAAAAAAACACTAGTTGGTTAAAAAATCAATAGGATTGTGTTATTGGATAAGAATACTTTTGAATGGCATAGGAGCGGTGCAGTGGGTAGCTGTTCCAGCTTTGACTTTGAAGCACTGCCTCTAGTGAGGCAGCCGGTAACTGCTATACCTGCCTATGATCTGCCCCTGGGGTATGGCCTTTTGGGGCCCTTAAGACCTGGGATGCATACGTGCTGGCCTCTCTTGGCTCCTTGTGATCCTGGATGCTGGATTGCAGACCAAGTCAGAGTTCTCCAGAGAACCACGTTGTACTGTACCTTACTTCTCCTGGATCCTGTAACCAACTCCTTTACTGGTTGTAAGTTGCCCCAAAATAAACCTCTTGTAACTACAAGATAAACTACATGGAATTGCCTCATTAATTTCCTTTTTAGAGGGGTGGGTTTTTTGCTAATTTTTTTCATTGTAACTTGTTTATTGTAAGATATTTTACAAACATCTTGCTATCTTTGTAACTCAGTGGACCAAATTTCTCACAACAAGGGCAATACTCATTTGGAATCAGCTTGTTTTCCTTCTTTACATCTTGTCTGAAGCTACAACTTGATTTTCATTAAGCCAGAGCAGTAAATCCAGAGATGATTTCAATCACCTCCTTCATGGTGATAGCCTGACAGATGCAATTGAATGTCAATGTCAATTTGTCAATCATATCAGAAGTCATCATTCTGGCACTCTGCTCACTGGTGATGGACTCCTTCAGGGAGTACTAGATGATGTTGGCAGTTGCAATGGTATTGGGAGAGAAGATGGACTTCTGCCTTTTGGGGGATAACAGACTTGAACTGATTAAAAATGATAGAGCCTTCAAAACTCATATCTAGAATTTAACAATTCAAGAGTAGTGATTGATGCATCTCCAAAAGTAGTGGCCTTTCATCCCATGTCTTTGAATGACACCAAAAACTAGTCAGAGTGAGTCCTACAAAACATGCACCTAATTTTTTCACCAATTCCAACAATCATAACTTCTTTTCCGGCTGCTGTGAGGGTCGCCACCTCATTCTTCATCTGCTTAGCCACTGAGGAATGAATAGTACCACAAAGCCCTTGATCTAAGGACATACCAATAAGGGGTGTTTCTTCTTGTCCTTGGATCCCTTTAGATCAGCCTTCTCATATAAAGTCAAGGATCCTGTTCCCACTTACCCTGAGCATATTTCACAGCTGTAACCATCTTCATAGAGTTGGCAATTTCTGGATGTTTTTGATTGACTTCAGTCTCCTGGAAATGTCTTTCAAAGTTACCATGTTCCGAACTTGAATCCAGTGTGGCTGCATGGCATAGGCCCACATCCAGGACACTATCTCCCTAAGAACATGGAGAATCTTGAAGGACAGGCAGGGTCCAGCTGGGATAATGCAAATGTTGGAGTTGACTTGGTGATCTAGCACCAGAATCATCTAAGAGGCAAAGATTGTTTCACTACCGTGTCTGTCCCCTGAGCTGTAGAGGCTCCTGGCTGGCGACAGCTGGGTCTATGAATGAGACTACTTAACTATGGGCTTTGTATGAAACTTGGACTTCCTCATGACATAGTGGCCTTGGACTGTTGGACAGGTGGATTTCTTGCATGTTGTCCCATAGCCTTTTGCCATTAAATTTTATTCTTTTTTATTTCCATTTGCTTGATTGGGTTTAGAGATGCCTAAGGAATTTGAAACTCATACTTCTGAATGTGTCTATGAGGACATTCATTTTCTAAGATAATTAAATGATGAGGATCCTGTCTTAACCAACAGTTCCATCCATTGATGGATTCAAAGTTTTATGAAACCATGGATTGGGTTGCTAGGGTATGCCTATGAGGGTCCATCTGGCTCTGGCCCCTTCCTGTTATTACTCTTTGCCTTGTGGCTGCCATGAGACTCCTCATGACCCTCTTCCACGATGTTTCTGCCTCACTACATAGATTAGCCAATGGAACCAGTGAGCCCGGATTTAGGCCTCAGAAACCATGAACCCAAATAAATCTTCTCTCCTTCACACTGTTTCTCTTGTGTATTTGTCAAAGGGGAGAAAATCATGGCTAACAGCTTGAAGAGTAAATGTTCTACAAGCTACACAATTTTCCCTGATCTATCCTGGATGCCAGACTTTCTGGAACATTTGTAGGTTACAAATGTGTCATTGAGGCTATCCTAGGCTGAGAGCCAGCAAGTGGACTCTTTCCTCAAAGGGAAGTGTATCAACAGCATAAAAAAACATGACTAGCTTATCTACATGGTGACCTTTGCTCACTCATCCTGGCCACAGTGGGTGACAGAGGAGACTATTAAGAGGGTTACACTTTTCTAGGGTGATGTCATGAAGTTAGTCTTCACTCTGAGTTAATCTTCCCACAGCACTAGAATAGGGTTTTTGCAAATAAGGTACCTGAACCAGTAAGAGGTATCAGGAGTTGGTAGAAGAGTCCATTAATAAAATCATATTCATCTCTTCAAATTAATAAGAAAATGTTTTCTAGAAAGTCCCATTTTAGTCTCAGACTGCATACCAAACAGACAAATTTTATTCTGTACAAGTGTGTGCTTCAACAAAAGCCTAATGAGCTCCCCTCTCAAGAGATCGTGCAAGAACTATTGAACATCCCGAAACTTCCTGACAGCTCAGTTTTCTTTCCCTAGTACTATTTTACAACTTCCGTTTTTCCCCCCTAAGTAGTTGACATTGCTTTCCTCTTTTGTTGCAAAAAATAACTTTCCAGTTCTCTATGATGAATCTCAATAGGAATTTGATAACAAAGCAAACTAAGATACAAAACATTTATACCACACACCAAGCTCTGCTCCTCCCAGGCTAGAGAGTGCAGACTAAGTTATGAGCTGTAGAAAACAATCCTTTGAAACAATATTTTAAAATGCCCTTACAGGGAGTAGGATTTTCCAGAATTCACTTTTGAAATAAAAACTTTGACTTTCTCAAAAATGTTTGAATTCATTTAAAATAAAGGGTACATTTTCCAAGACGGTGTGATAGTTTCAAGTAGAGAAGCTGTATATACGTTATCTGTTCAGCTGCAATTCTCATTACTGTCAGCTGAATTAAATTAACATTTTATAAAGAAGAAAGGGAGATTTGGAGGAAATATCAAAAATGATGAAACTTCTTTTGACTTGTAAATTAGATAGCCTTCGTTTTAAAATCATTTAAAGCTTGAAGGCTGTACTAAAGCCAACATATATGTAATTATTTTCCATTTTTTATTTCATTTAAAGATGAGTTTTTACTGTATTTGAATGATGGAAGTAATAATGTGACAGAGATGCAGAGAGATGGAAATATATACATATTAGAGGAAAATATATCTTTGTGAAGCAAGGAGACTTGTTATTATTTATGTGTTTTCGATGGATCTAAATACCTTTGTAGACTTAACTCTAAAATGTGTTCTATGCCGTGAGGAAATATCCACAAATGGTCTGGCTTCCCCTGAGCAGATAGAGTATCTTCCCATAGCTCCTAAGTGCCAAGACAATGTGGTCCAAGAAGTAAGAGAAATTTGTTCCAGGATTTTCAGTCCCCATTGTCACCTTCTCCATCATCACTTCACCCTCTCCCTGCTGAAGGGCACAGCTTTCGCTGTTTAGCCCACAACCTCCCTCTTTTCTCTTGTATATTCCTAAGCAAAGCTGATCTCAGTAATCAATTGATAGAATTTTTGAAATTATACTTGTTTATATTTACAAATCAATTGCTGACAGTCGCCAGGCCCCTACACCAGTGCTGACATCCACCTTGGAAAGAGGCTTCTTTCTGTAGTGAGCAATGATTAACACAGAGACTCGTGGCTGTTCAGAATGCTGAGAATAAATGGCTGCTGAGTGCTCGGCACTAAATCAGTCATCTATGTTACCCATTCTAAGACCCTGGGAAGGAACATCACAAAAACAAGAGGCGAAGAGATAGTAAGAGTGGAGGGTGGGGTGGAGTCTTACAAAATGCTGTGTTCTAGATATGGCATGGCCAATAGAATCATAACCACACAGCAGCTGTGGCTACCTGTGTACAACCTGCACACATACACACACAAGGCATGAAAGGAGGAGGAGGGACACTCAGCAAAAAGAAGGGGATCTTTAGGGGTAGAAGAGGGACAGGAGGGTACCAAGGGTGAATGTTTTCACAATGCAGTATACACACATGAAATGGTCAGAAATTAAATTTAAAGCGCAATCATCCTAAAAGTGAATTCAATTATTCATGAACAATGTGCACCCCTGATTGTTACAAAGTCACAGTAATAGTTAAGTCTTTGCATTGATCACTGCAAACAGATACAGCATGCTGTGATTTGTTTTTATTTTATTTTATTTTATTTTACAATATAATTTAATTTTACATATCAGCCATGGATTCCCTTGTTCTCCCCCCTTCCGCCCTGCTCCCCTTCCCCCTAGCACAACCCCCATTCCCATCTCCTCCAGGGCAAAGCCTCCCCCGAGGACTGAGATCAACCTAGTGGACTCAGTCCAGGCAGGTCTAGTCCCCTCCTCCCAGGCTGAGCCAAGCGACCCTGCATAAGCCCCAGGTTTCAAACAGCCAACTCATGCAATGAGCACAGGACCCGGTCCCACTGCCTGGATGTCTCCCAAACAGATCAAGCCAATCAACTGCCTCACCTATTCAGAGAGCCTGATCCAGTTGGGGGTCCCTCAGCCATTGGTTCATAGTTCATGTGTTTCCATTCATTTGGCTATTTGTCCCTGTACTTTATCCAACCTTGATCTCAACAATTCTCGCTCATATAAACCCTCCTCTTTCTTGCCAATTGGACTCCCAGAACTCCACCCGGGGCCTGACCGTCAGTCTGGACGTGAATGGGGGTAATGAAGGGCGAGGGTCAAGGGAACGAGAACTTGGGGGAGCGGGAGATCCCAACTGGATCAAGAACAGAGAGGGAAAACAAGGAATGTTCATGGTAAATGAAGACCACATGAGAATAGGAAGAAGCAAAGTGCTAGAGAGGCCCACAGAAATCCACAAAGATGCCCCCACAATAGACTGCTGGAAATAGTCAAGAAATACCCCGACTGACCTACTCTGGTGATAGGATGGCCAAACACCCTAATTGTCGTGCTAGAAACCCCATCCAATGACTGAGGGAACTGGATGCAGATATCCACGGGCATGCTGTGATTTGTATCCATTCCTTTGTAGAAAAATTAGAATCCACACGTACATGTGGAAAGAGAGATACATATATGTGTGTGAGAACCAAAAGACTATCATTAAAATTTTTGCAAATTCATCACCTAGCTAGGTGACTCCTATTTGCCCATTGGTATGTGTTCCGTTTGGTTTGTCTGGGCAACAGTAATTGGAATAACATCCTATTTTACATTGTTCCATAACTTGCCTTATTCCCTTTGTACAGTGTATTTTCTTCTTATGTAAAACTCCTTCCTCATTTTCCAGTGGCTATTAAGCATGCCACTGATTTATTTAACCAATGTCCCCTTTCCAAACATTTAGACGGGTCTTAGTCGTCTTTGTTATTGTTTCCTGTGACCTACAAATCTGTAATAAACATTCCCGAAGGCATATTCTTTTGTACAATAATGGTTTGATCACTAACTTGTTTGGTCACTCTATGTTTAAAAAGTCAGAGCAGACAGTAAAAACCATAGTCTGAGGAATATTTCTATATGACAAGAACCAAAGACCTTAGGAAAGGATGGGAGGATTGAATAAGGAGTGTTTGTTTGTTTTACTGGCACTAAGGCTACCCCAGCATCCCTGAAAAACACATTGAGTACTGAAACCAATCTATTCCAACGACTCATATGGCCAGGCTTGGCAGGAAGAATACATCTTTGGAAGAAGCTACAACTGGGGAATACAGTGATCTCGGTAGGCCACGCAGAAGCTGAGTTCCCGTCTGCCTTCTTTGGCAATAAAATCAAATTCTAGCTGCCGCCATCATTAACTCACACCTGATATGTCTTCTATGTCCAGTCCTCTGTGAACATCTGTCAGATTGTTCCTTTTTATACACTCGAGGATGTTATGTAATCTGTGAGTATATACCCATATGTTTCATATTTAAAATGTAAATTTCATAATTGGGTCAAAAATTCTCCAATCTTTCTGAACCAAACAAAACACATTTATCTGATTAACATAATCACAAAATTATGTTTCGTTTGCAGAAACATTCATGGATACAGTCAAGTGAATTTAGTTTCTTTTTCTTCTGTTGATGGTATCTTTCTAATGAAGAATGTTTGAGGAAGCAGAAAGCAGAATTGGCAAATGCACATTAATTATTATTCCACTAGAAACTCAGTATATTCTAGAGATGTCCTGAGGTTCTCAGGCTTCAGACACCAGCACCTGCAGACCATCATTCTCTGGACCATGTCTACTTCCTGTTTCTGTTGATACAATAGTGGTTTCATCTTATGGTTGGCTGTATTTCACAGCTGGCAAAACCCTGCTACATATAAAAGTCTCTCAACTGTCATTAATTTGAAAACCTGCAAACTTGGACTTTACCAACTCACCGAGGTCCCCCGCCCGCCTCCGCACCCTGAGCATGATTGTCAGTAAAACTGTGAACAACTGGGACAACAGAGCAATTTTGAACACAAACTTTTTAAAGTATATCATGTTTCCTTGTTTCTGTCTTCTCCTTTTCTTTTTAAATTCAGAGCGCTGGGGGGGAAGCCCACAAAATGCAAGGATGATGTTCTTTTCTTTGGTTGAAGAAAACACAACTGGTTAGAAGTTGGCGTGCATTGCGGCAATGCTTTGAAACTGTGCTATTATTGCAGCTTCCTAAGAGAAACGTGTATTTCAGAATAAAGTACTCATTATAGTTACAAGGCATGAATGTATGTATCTCTGCCAATACCAAAATCAAGATTAACTGTCAAATAAGTTGATTTAGGCCTGTAACCAGCTGGGAAGAGAACTCAGCTGGTGAAGTACCTGCCATACAAGCATGAGGATCTGGATTTGATCCCCAGAACCCACATGAAAAAGCCAGGCATGGTGATACCAGCTTGTAACGCCAGCTATGAGAACACAGAACCTGGGTCTCCTTGACCAGCCTGCTTAGTTGGCGAGTTCCAGCGCAGTGAGAGTCCTTGTCTCAAAAAAAAAAAATATGGACAGCATCTTGAGGAACTGCACATGAGGTTGATCTCCCACATACACTCACACATGCATACACATTCACACTCATGCACATACATATGCACTTGCACACATATGTGTTAACATGTGTGTGAACACACATACACACATGAAGTAGTTTTCTAACTTGTGGATTTCTGCTTTCCTTCCAGCCCATTTACCACTGTTTACTATAGTCTTCCCTATTATTACATAAAGCTCCCAGTTTTAGGAAAGGGGAGTAATGGAGTACCTCAAGCAATAGCCAGGAAAACAACCAAGTTAAGAACAACTGGGTTGGTATCTTTAAGAAGCCACATGTAGAGCTGGAGAGACAGGTGGCTGTGTGGTTAAGAACAATGGCTGCTCTTCCAGGGGGCCTGAGTTCATTTCCCAGCATCCACATGGCAGCCCATAAAGGGCTGTAACTGTAGTCCCAGGGGATCTGATGACCTCCTCTGGTATGCAGGCCTACATGCAGACAAAACACCACATACATAAAATACATAAACAAACAATCTTAGAAAGAAAGAGACAGAGAGGGAGGGAGGGAGAAAGGAAAGAAGGAGAGAAGGAAGGAAGGGAGGGAGGAAGGAAAGAAGGAGAGAAGGAGAGAAGGAAGGGAGGGAGAGAGGGAGGGAGGGAGGGAGGGAGGAAGGAAGGAAGGAAGGAAGGAAGGAAGGAAGGAAGGAAGGAAGGAAGGAAGGAAGGAAGGAAGGAAGAACGATACAGCAAAACAGCCAAGAATGCCTAAAACAGATGGAGCTCATGTGTGTCTTAGAAGACTAGACTTGGAGACATGACTAAACCTAATCTACATGAGATGAGGCAGCTATGGAGTGTGGAGAGCAGGTGGATGCAGAGAGCCGTAGAACTTGGGATCTATGTGAACAATCCCCACTAACTGTCTTTCGAGACTGTGATGATTACTATTGATTTTCCAACTTGATCTGATCTTGAATCACCACCGACACAAGCCAATGAGCATGTCTGTGGGGAGTTTTCTAAACAGCATCAATTGAAGTGGGAAGACTCACTCTAAAAGTGGATGTCACTTTTCCCTTGGCTGGAGTCCCAGGCTAAATAAGGAGGATGTAGTCTGGGAACAATAATTTCTCCCTTTGCTTCCCAACTGAAGATGCAACACGACCAGCCATAGATGGACTTCCTTTCCCCATGCCAGCCCCAAATAACGACATGGAGAGATTTTATTAATTATGAAAGTTTGGCCTTTAGCTTAGGCTTGTCTCAACTAGCTCTTATAATTTAAATTAACCCATTTATACTAATCTACATTCTGCCACGTGGTGTTACCTCTCTTTCATCTTGCACCTCCTGTTTCCTCTCTGGCTAGCAACCCAGCCTTCTTCTTCCCCCGAGTCCTCTCTGTCCCCGGAAGTCCCGCCTAACCTCCTTCTAGCTATTGGCCATTCAGCTTTTATGACACCAATCCCAACAACACATTTTCACACCGTGTACAAATTTCCCACAACAACCAGCTGCCTCAGAGCCTTGCTACCACGCCTCCCACCAAGACTAACTGCGCGTTCAAACTGCTCCAGAGTAACCCTGACCTTAGTTAAGTTGTTGTGTAGGGCATTTTGTCATAGCAGAGAGAAAAATAGCTAATAAAGGGATAATGAGGCACTTCTCCAGTCGGAGTTGTTTGTTTTATAGATTACCTCATTAATCTCTGAGACTAAAACTAAAATCATTTAACTGCAAAACCATCCTCATTTTCTGCTTGATTTCCATTTTACAAAACAGTTGGATTTATTCTGTTTATAGTCCCTCTCTCTGTGTGTCTCTCTGTCTCTCTCTCTGTCCCTCTCCCTACCCCGTGTGTGTGTGTATGTGTGCGTGTGTGTGTGTGTGTGTGTGTGTGTGTGTGTGTGCATGTGTGTGATTTATGAGTACATACGTAGGTGGACTTGTGTCTGCACATGAATAGAGGCCTGTGGAGGATGTTGTCTCCTGCGCAGTTACTCTGCCTTTTAGTTTAATTCTTTGAATTCTTTGATGGTTTTATACAATGTTTCCATCATATTCACGTACCCCCAAATCCTCCTACTCTCCGACCTATACTTTTGAGAAAGGGTCTCTCACCAAGTCTGGAGCCCTACTGGCACTCAGAATGCTAAGTGATCCTTCCGTCTCCATCTACTGGGGTTACAGGTAGCCTGCTTACCAGGCCACACTTGGTTTCTTAAGTGGGTACTGAGATCGGAACTCAGGTCCTCATGCTGGACAGCAAGTGTTCCTGCCCGCTGAGCCAACTAGCCCCTAGGTATATTTTTTTAACTCAACAATCTGAGAAATTGATCCAAGTGCTAAACTGGCCCCAGGTTCAGAAATTTCATGATTAATCCAGGAACTGACAGACCTTGCAAATGGCCCTGTGAACAGCTTCATAGCGGATGGGTTTTGTGGTCTGATCTTCTAAACAGCTAGGTCATCTATGGCAGTACTGACCCTAGGTCTGCAGCATGATAGCAAAGCAGGTTTTAGGGAAAAAAAATCCCTGCTTGGTCTTTTTAATATGCAGCCTACAGCACTTGGGAAGTGCTTGCCCAGGAGTCTGGCTCCACCCCAGCTCCATGCTCCTTCTTTCCTGTTTTACCGTGAAGAAGGGAGCCTAATCATCTCTTACCAAATGTTTTCCATAGCCAGAGGATTCATTGATGGGAAATGATAAATCCCTAGCAACATAGACTTCTAACAGATGGCAGTAAAAGGGTTTGAAAATATTTCAGAACCTGTCTCATTTCCAGTCCCCAAATGTTCTCCTACTCAGGCCCCGCCCCCACCCTCCCTCAGCAGCTTCTCCCATTGTTTCCAATGGTCCCATTTAGCTATAATTTATACTTCCTTATGCTCCAAAAGCAGATCCAAATTAGCCATGGAACAGGGGCAACTCCAGAAAGGAGACTTGCATTTCAAATGCGACCCTTTATCCTATTGGCTGGATATTCCATTAAAGACAAAGAAGTGACCGACTTTCTCTGTGCTCAGTTCTCCTTGAGACTAGAGCTGCTCGCTGGAGGGAGACTTCTCAGGCTGTAAGGGACAAGCTCACATCACTCAAAGGAAAGAGGATTTTGTTTTTGTCTGGGACGTAAAAACAAACAAACAAAAAAACCTATATAACTTACCATTAGGTCATACAGAACAGACACCCCAAACCTCTACAGGAATCTTTGCCACATAATGCATAGTTAACAGAATATTTTTGGTCCATTAAGTCCAATTCTATCACTGTACTATTTAAGTGACCTTCAATCTCATAGTAGAAGTATAATTTTAAATATATATAAAACACAAAGTGATAGGATATGTTTTATGTATTTTATATATGTTTAACATCTACTTTGTCCTTAAAGCCTAGCAATAACCTTATATTGGCAACCCATAACTTGTTCGCATTTTTCAGGTGTGGCAACTTAGAGAGGAGAGAGACAACCAGTCTGCCCACTCAATATCACATACCCGGAGCTGATGCTTAGGGCAGAAACCTAACAAACATTCATCTTCTTTATGATAACATCTGTTTTGGATTAAAAACAAGTACCCATTTGTAGTTTAAGATATTTAGGAAGTACAAAATAATGCAGAGAAGAAATGAGAAGGCTTAGTTAGCTCCTTCACTCAGAGAAAACCATTGGTGCTTTGCTCTAAGCATGTGACTATTATTTCTTACCTCAGTCCTGGTAGCACACCATTATATGACCCACATTTTCCTCTTTGTGTTCACATAACAATCTACCAAAAACAGTTCAACCATAAGTCATTTAACCAGTCCCCTTGGTGCATTGGTTTTCCTCTATCATGAACTTGGCTGTCATGAGTTAGAGCAGGGATGCTGAAGAAGTGTGATCTCTAATTCATATGATTCATCCTTGGCAGTGAACTTCCAAGGTTGAAAGGCACCAACAATTCTGAGACTTCAAACATGCATCAGCAAGACACCTCCTCACAAAGGTTTCTCCTCCAGCTGCTGCAGAGGTAGCATTCCCTGGAACCTGTTTCAGCCCAAGTGCTCTTTCCTGGACTTGGCACTCTTTATGTAACATGTTTTACCTTGAAGTGGAAAACACAATGAGAAGATAAATATAGAGTCCTCCTGAAAACACTGCTCTGTAATGTCCAAGGCTGGGAAGAATCCCTTAGGGCCACTGGCATGGCTAAGGCTGGATGTGATCCACAAAGTGTCCCTGGGCAAGTCCTCACAGGCAAATCCACAATTCTCCATGCACCATGGAGGCCAAGGAGCTTACAGTCCAGGGTATGCAGTGTGAACACTCAAATCTTTAAAAAAAAATTGGATTCCAAGATTTCTGCCAGTTTTTGGTCTTAGAAAACTGGCAAAGGGGTATGGGAGATAGCTCAGTTGGAAGAGTGTTTACCACACAAACACAAGTTCAAATCTCAGCTTCCATGTAAAAAGTCAAGCATGGTGGTTCACATTTATAGTTCCAGAGATGGGGAGACAGAGACAGAAGGATCCCTGGGGCTCACTGGCCTGCTAGTCTGAACAAATGAGCCAACCTCTAGCCCAGTGAGAGGCCTTGTCTCCAAAAGCAAGGTGAACAGCTCCTAAGGAGCAATAGCCCAAATTTTCATTTGACCTCTGTGCACGTACCTATACATGTACATACCCATACATGTACGTGCACACACACACACACACACACACACACACACACACACACACACGACTGGTAAAGATGTCACTTTGATGATTTTCCTTGGCAAAAAGTGGGGCTGACTCCATGGACTCTGCCAGGAGGGGATGGGATGGTAAGTACTATTCCTCATCACCACCTGACCTGTTCTTTATGTTCATTATGATGTTCTTCCTTGTCAACCAAGCAGGCAGCTGGTACATAATGGCTAGCACTGCCCCAGAGATCACAAGACAAACATGGAGAACCCTATCCCATGCCAACCAGAGGAGTAAACACTCCCTCATGAAGGCCTATACTCCTGAAAGTAATTTGACAAGGTAACATCTCCAAATAATTCTCTGATAAAACCTGCAATTTTGCAATGCAGAGAATGTGTCGGTTTGAATGAGAGTGGCCCCCATAGGCTCATGTATTTGAATGCTTAGTCACCATGGAATGGAACTGTTTGAAAAGGATTAGAACGATTGGAGTTATGGCCTTGTTGAAGAAGTTATTGCCTTGCTAGAGAAACTGTATCACTGAGGGTAGGCTTTGAGGTTTCAAAAGCCCATGTCAGGACCAATCTCTCTTCTCTCTTCTCTCTCTCTCTCTCTCTCTCTCTCTCTCTCTCTCTCTCTCACACACACACACACACACACACACACACACACACACACTCCTTTTCTGGGGACCAGGATGTAGCTCTTAGCTACTGCTCCAGTGCCAGAAGCGCCTCCATAATTGCCACCATACCCCTGCCATGATGATAATAGACTGACCCTCTGAAACTGTAAGCCAGCCCCCAATTAAATGCTTTCTTTTATAAGAGTTGCCTTGGTCCTGGTGTCTCTTCCCAGCAATGGAACAGTGATTAAGACAATAAATTAATGAGTGGACTGATTCAAAATATAAGAAGTGAGTGTTAACCCTCAGGGCAAGACCCTACCTAGCTAAGCTTCCAAGTGTGAAGAGGAATTAAAGGAAATCTGAGGCGGCAAAGGAAACCTTCAATGACTAAAAGCTTATGAAATGGAATTCAAAGAGGGGCACAGGTTTCAACCCAAGCAGGCAGCAGAGCTTGGTAGCTTTGATCAAATGGTTCTGGCTGTAGAGTCAAGGACACAGATACAGGAAAGGGGCTACGGAATCTTTCTCGGTGGTTAAGGAAAGCCACTGAGACCAAGCATTTGGCAAGGCAAACCCTACATGGAGACCCAGAGAGGTCATTGCAGGAAGCTGTGAAGGTGAAGCTTGGATTGAATAGGAGACCCCAAGATGTTGGAGATGCCAGAGTCGTGGGATATCTGTTAATGGGATAGGGACCAATCTAAGAGACAAAGGGGTGCTGTAGTCAACAAAGCTGAAAGGAGTTGTGTTGTTTAACTTTGGCACAGTGGCTGCACCTTCATCTACTGCTATTTCAGCCAGCAATTGCCACTCCCCAGTTACTGGTCTGCTTCTCTAGCAGCAGCCTGACTGCTCAGGACACAGCCTGGCAAGAATTCTGCTCCCACAAGTACCAGCCCTGTCACTATCGATAAAGGTATCTTTAACTAAATCTCTGTCATTCTAATTATGAATAAGACTTGAGATTCAAAGGCTGGAGTGAAAACCTGCAAGCTCAGAAAGGCTAAATAGCAACTAGCTAAACCCTTTCTCCTTGCTGGTGTCCAGGTAAGATCCATGCTTCCACTTTGCCAAACCAGAAAAACTTGCACCACTCCAAAGCCCATCCCATCCTACTATTTCCTGTGTCTCTCTATCTTTCCCAGGTGCCCTCTGAAGCTCTACGATTACTTTCTGTCAACTAGTTGCTAGCACAGCCTCCTGACCCAAGGTTAATTTTATTTAATTAATACAAATGCAAACTCTGGGTTTACAGTATGATTGAATGTCCCCCAACAGAGTTGCTGGAGACCTGAAGAGTGCTTTGACACCAGACATGGAGATGCAGAGTTTGGAGTTTGCCCTCCTGGATCTCAGGTTTGCTTTGGTCCAGATTTGCCTCACTACACTCCCTTTCCTCCCTTTTGAAATGGTAATGTATATTCTGTGCCATTGTATGTTGGAAGTATGTGATCTGCTTTTCTTGATTTTGACTTTACAGGGGCTTACAGTTAAGAAATTGCCTTGGGTCTCAGAAGAGACTTTGAATTTTGGACATCTAACCAGTATTGAGACTTTAAAAGACTATGGGGACTTTTGAAGTTGAACTAAATGTATTTTGCATTATGATTTGACCACAAGCCTCTGGGGTCCAGGGAGTGTGGTACTCTGAATGAGAATGGTTCTCATAGGTTAATATTTTGACCACTAAGCATTTGAGAAAGATTAAAAGGATTAGGAGGTTTCGGCCTTGTTGGAGTAGATGTGGCCTTGTTAGAGGAAGTATGTTATTAGAGGTAGGCTTTGAGGTTTCAAAAGCCCATGCCAGGCCCAGTCTCTTTCTCTTCCCTGTCTCTCTCTCTCTCCTTGGTCATCATAGTGTCTCTTCACTGCAATAGAACAGTGATTAAGATATGCATTCTATCTAGGTGTTCTCTCTTACATGCAGATTTCAGCTTGTTTTTGTTTAAATCAAGTGTGTGTGTGTGTGTGTGTGTGTGTGTGTGTGTGTGTACACATGTATGTGGATGTAAAGGCCAGAGGACAACCTTGGGACAAATCCCCAGGCATCCACCTTCTTCTTAGGGAACAGGATCTCTCACTCACCTACAGGCTCACCATCATTGAGAGTCTCTTCTCAGGCAAGTTTAGAATATGTAAAGTTGACAGAATTAATTATCACACATGGGATGTAGTTCTTCAGAGACCACTGTGTTCATTTCATAAGTCATATGATGGGGAAGGAAATGTAACACCCCATGATGGTGGAGAACATGTGGGACATGCATTCCAGCTCTCTGCCATGTTCTAGCTGTGTGACTTTGGGCAAGCTTCTAATATCACCAAACTTCCATTTCCTGTCTATGGAATGCAGAGCACCACAGCCACTTTGAGATCTTTATGAGGGTTAAATGAATGTAAAGCAAATGTAAAGTAATGCAAAGTACTCAGTAAATGTGATCTTTTTATTACAATCTAATGACAATTATATTACTATTAATTAAATTATAATTTAATTCATGGCTGACAGTGCTTCTGTGACATATTCAAGGTCAGATAATCAGACAATGGCAAGAACTATACTTAAAAATAGCTCCTTCAATCCTGGAAAAATGCCTACATGTGTGGAGGATGTGAATTCTTTTCCAGTACAGCTCTAGCCAAATTCAGATTTCCTTATCAAATATAATTTTCTTCCTAATGCAAACTGGACCATTCTTCTGGACCTAAACCAAATCACTCTTCTGAATCCAGTTGGTCTTGGTAGTATATTCATTGCCCATTTTCCTTTTTGATGGAAGGGTTTGAAGAATTTCCCTAAATCACATGCCGTACCAGAAAGCAGGCTCAGTGGTCCAATTTCTCTACATAAACCCTGTATTCTTTAGTATACTAGTCAGGGTTGTCTATAGAAACAGAACCTATAGAATGAATCTCTTTCTCATATGTGTATACATATATGCATATATTTCTGGGATCCTTTGGTTTAATTGCTTCTATAAATTATGATGTTCTTCTGTCCTACCACACTCCTACCCCTCTAGAAATGCTTTCCCATTGAAAATTTTTCCACATGTTTCTCATAAATTTATACTTAACTCATATATATATATATAAATGAATGAATTCATATATATATATGAATGACTTACATGCTGTGGTCCAGCTAATCCAACAATGGCTGGCTATAAATGGAAGGTCCAAGAATTCGGAAGTTGTTCAGCCCGTGATGCTAGATGTACCAGCTGGTCTTCTATAGACACTGGAATCCCAAAGAAGTAGGCTCTAATGCCAATGAAGGAACGGACTTGCTAGCAAGGCAAGAGCAAGCAGGGAAAGAGCAAAAGCTTCCATCTTCCATGTCCTTATATAGGCTTCCAGCAGAAGGTGTGGCCCAGATTAAAGGTGTGTCTTCCTGCCTCAAGATCTGGATCAAAGATTTGTCTTTCCACCTCAAAGGTCTGGACTAGAAGTGGATTCATCCACTTCGAACCAAGCAAAAAATCTCACAGACATGCCCTCCATTTCTGGATTGTATTTCATTCCAGATGTAGTCAAGTTGACACCCAAGAATAGCCATCACATTTAGCAAGCCTGTAACTAATGGTGTCTATTGACCAAGTAAAAAGGGAACACTATGCTTTATTATAAGGAAGGAGCACGTTCCTGGCTTCTGAGGCCTCTTTTCCATACCTCTGAAGCATATTGCTTTTCTTCCCTGCATCTAGCCTGCTATGATTGGGCAGAGCAGAATTTCGCGCACCTGTCTTACCATAACCTTACCACCATGATGCCTTTTTGTCCCCAGTCTCTTTAAAAACTGAGAGGCTCCTGTCCACAGCCTCACAACCCACCTCATCCTTGTGTTCTCTTGGACTCAGCCTCAAGAGAGTGTGAACTGACAGCTCTGATGTTTTCCCACGTAATAATTCCAATTTTTCCATGAAAATTTCTGATTCTCTTGTGCTCTTGGCAAAGAAGGTATATCCAAATAGGTAAGAGAACTCAGCTCACTATTACCTTCATTATGAGCATGTCTGCTTGTGGAGTTGAATTTTTTAAAGTATATGCATGGAAGACAGTCCCTCCAAGGGCCTTTTTGCCTTAATTCACAATGAAAGACTGTGATGTGAGACCCGGCAAAAGTGACAGCTGTCAGATGATGAGTGTCTCCCAGAGGCCCATGGATTAATGGCTTGACTGCCTCCCTGTGGTGCTGTTAGAACAGGGTGGGACCTTTAGGAGGCTTGGCCTAGTGGGGGGGGGGAGTTAGGTTGTTGATGGTGCAGCTTTGAAGGGGATACAGGGACTCCAGGTGTTTGTGTTTGTGCCTCTTTCCCCAGACACTTCAGATGAGCAGCCACCCACCATGTTCTTCCATCTCTGTGCACTGTGATGGGCTCAAAGCAATGTGGCCAAGGGAATACAGTCTAAAGCCTCTGCAACCATGATGAGCCCAAATCAACCTTTACCCCTTGTCAGCTGTCTCTCACATATTCTGCTAACTTGACATATATCAAGTGTTACCTCCCTTGGAAAATGTTAAGATTCACACTGCAAAAATGTGTCCCTGGTATTTCTGTGATGCACACCTGAGCTCCACCTTCCTGAAGAGAATGCTGATCCTACTAATGTAGTCTCCAGGAACCTCGTAGAAGCTCTGGCCCCTTTGAAGTGTGCACATACATGACAATCACCCACAGCACTCACAGGGGCAAGATTTAGTTTGGGCTTCTGAAGAGATGGAAATCCCAGAGGGGTTATGATCCAGTGGCAAAATCAAACAATTCTTTCTGAGACCCTTTGTTTTTATCACTTCTATAAATTATGATCTTCTCCTGTCCCACCACACCCCTGCCCCTTCAGAAATGCTCTTTCCCACTGAATCAATAATTCCACACTAAAAATCCATCCCATGTGTTTCTCATGAATTTATACTTAGCTCCTCAGAAACTGATGTAAGTCCCACTGAAGCCCAGGCAGGCTTCCGGACCTCCCCTTCTCATATACTCTCCCTGGCCATTTAAGAGAGAAAGTTCATTGATTGCCAAGACTATACTAAGGACCAAGCCTACAGTTTCCAAGTGACCCTCTAGTCCAAATGTACTATCTCCATCCCATATGAATTTTGCTTCCTCTCTGAGAAATGAGAGACTTGGTATGAGGCAGCTCCTGCATCTGTTCATTCCCAGCAGCCCCAGGAAGGGTGCCATTAATCCACAGGCTCTGGGGAGGAAGTGTATGCATTTATTGTCTGCTGTTTTCTCCCCCCGACTTCTCTGCCGGTGCCATACAGCTGTGTTTCTGTGAAAACAAGGGTGCCAGAAAAGAAGAAAAACACTGTTTATGAGCCTGCATAGATTGGTGAGTCATAGCATCTCAATAGCCCTGAGATATGTGCAGCTGACTACTTATGCAAATTTCAGAATTGTGTGTGAGCAAAAGGTTACACTGTAACATAACCTGGAGCTTTTATGACTAATGAGGCAGTCATTTCCATTGGAGCACAGAAGTGTTTAGCTTTTTTTTTTTTTTTTAACTTCTTCTTTTTATGGCTTCTCATAATTGTCCCTAATAATACAAAAGTAATTCGGAGTCTTTATTTCCAGGAGGTGTAGGCATCAGGTAAATTTCTTGTCATCTCCATGGCTGAAAGGATGTGACATCTTTCTGGCTTCTTCTTGATAGTATAGTTTGAAGACATGAAGCCCTGGGTGCCTCTCTTGAAAAGAAATTCTATTAAATTTACACACTTCTGAGTGCTTACTATACTGCTGGCATGTTTTAAAATTTAATAGTTATAACAACAAAAATTAAGAAATATGATTTTTTACAAGCCATTTTTGGGTTTAGTATTAATTAGGTAAGAAAGAGTGCCACAAGTTAACACTGCTTTCTGTTTGTGGGAAATATTTTGTTTTGGTACAATATAGAATTTCAGAATGAGCAGAGGAGGAATTTCTCAATATGATCTGTATTCCTATAGGCTATCTACTGTGTGATAGAAAATTTTGTTTGAATGAAGAAAAGAAATGTAACACAAATGAATATGTAAATATAAATAACTCAAGAAGCCATATAAACCAATGAAAACTTGAGTTGGTACCAGTGCATTCACACACACACACACACACACACACACACACACACACACACACACAATCACGCTTATTTGAATTAGCCATGGTCAAAGATTCTGGTGTGTACATATCTTATTTGAAGTGGAATTTAGTATCAAATCTTGCCTCTTTCCTTTAAAATCTCAATCTAGGAAGCATTTTTAAATCACGTGTTTATTCCTCTGAAACATGAACAGGATCTGCGAAGATGCATCATTGGTAAAGAACTTGTGTTGCAAGCATGAGGACCCAAATTCAGATACTCAGCAGATCTCAGTTCTCAATGCTGGGCAGTCAGAGACCATAGGATTCATGGAGCTCATTGGCCAGCCACGCTAGCCAAATTGGTGAGTCCCAGGTTCAATGAGAGACCCTGTCTCAAAGAAGATAGGAAGAATTTGAAGGCAATACCTCACCTGGAACTGCACCTGGATGCATACTGTGCATACACTTAAATATGCACTCACATACACCATACATAACACAGACTGACAGACAGACAAGAGAGAGAGAGAGAGAGAGAGAGAGAGAGAGAGAGAGAGAGAGAGAGAAAAGAAAGAAAGAAAGAAAGAAAGAAAGAAAGAAAGAAAGAAGCCAAATTGGTGAGTCCGAGAGAAAGAGAGTTAACCTGTCTCTGGTAAAACTTCCAGGAGTTTTACCCAGCCAATTAGTGTGTGAGTTGCTATGGAGACCTGTGGGAGATTTTGTTTCCCACTAAAGGCAGGGTTGCAGTAGATATAAGCATAGTAGCAACAATTTTTTTTCAGTGATACCCCTAAAATGCATAGGCTTCTTCTTCCATCCAGCCAGGTAACCCAAAGTCATCTACTTTTTCTTCTCAGCATCCTCTATCAACTCTGATGAAGATTCTGACTTATAATTTTATAACACTCCAGCATCTTCCATTTAGATTTTATAGCAAAATGTGCTCCAGTGACACATAGCCTGGGAACAGACGAGAAAAAAGATGCTTTTCCCAGACCTCTGATTTGTCACTCAAACATGAGTCTGTGGTTGTTGATTTTTCAGTGTCTACTTGATAAATACAATGCCATATCTTTTTATCAGTATTGATGTGCCAACTTGGACCATATATTTGGCCCAGCATTACTTCAGGTTTGTCTGTGAGAACATTCAGAGTGAGATTAAGATTTACATTAGTAGACAGAGCAAAGTAGATTCCCTCCCTCCTGGGGGTGAGCCTCATCCAATCCACTGAAGAGCTGAATGAACCTAAAATACTGGTGAAGAAAGAACTCCCCTCTCTGTCTAGATACCTGTGGTCTGCAACAGCAGCTTTTTCAAGGTCTTCTCATGTCTTCATTTTTCTGGACTGCAGATGGGAGCACAAGCCACTGTTAACACTGGGTCTCCGGATTACCCGCTGCAGACCTCAGAAATCATTGATCTCCATGACCATGTGAGCCGCTGCCTTCTAATGGGCTGTTCTTTATTATTCTTTCACATTTTATTATGTGTATTACCTGTACAAAACAATGGAGTTCACTATGATGTTTTTACAGATATAGATAGATGATAGATAGATAGATGATAGATAGATAGATAGATGATAGATAGATAGATAGATAGATAGATAGATAGATAGATAGATGATAGATAGATAACCTGTTTTTCACATTCACCCCCATCACCTTCTCCTGTGCCCGTCTCCTTTCACTGGTACTCCTCTACCCTCAAATTGCCCCCCTTTGGTTTTGTGTCTTAAAAACAAAAAAACCCAAAACCTGAATTCTGCATGTGAGAGAAAACATATATTCATCTCTTTGAGTTTGCCTATATAGATCACTTTCTTTTTTATTTTTATTTATTTTTGATGACTTTATACATGTATATATTTTAATCGCATTCCCTTCCGTTACCCTCTCTTCTTTCCCTCCACACTTGCTGACTCCTCTCCCCTTCCTAAAGGGTCCTGCTTTCATTCTTTTCTTTTATGTGGCCTCCTAGGTTTAATCAGGACTGCAGGAATGAACATGGCTGGGGGCTCATCTACTGGAGCATGGGTGACCCACCAGCATCTACACTGCTGATCAGAATAAATCCCTATCCCCCAGAAGCCGTTACTCTTTCTTTAAACACGGACACAGACACAGGGTCCTGGATTTGAATGCAACCCCTCACGTGTGTGTGTGCCTTATTGCCTTCCAGGCCCTGCATTAGCAGAGTTCTCCAGAAAAACAGAATCAATCAAGAGTGCACATGGGTGGGTGTGAGCATACTTGTTTCTTAGAGAAAATGAGTTCTTCTCCAGCCTAATGGATTAGACAGTTGAAAGGAAGAACAGAAACCTGACACACTGGGAAAGGGTTTGGAGAATGATGCCACATTTCCCTCGGGAGATCCTCCACTGAGAAGTCTCCTCTAAGCCTTTCACAGCACATCACCTTAATATCCCTGAGCAAGTGGAATAATGGAAAGGAAACAGGCAGCCAGCTACCTAAGGACAGCAACTCCTGAAGCAACTGGCCCGCCAGAAGCCCTTCCTCCAGATGATCCTGGCTTTGCCTTGTGACAGGCTGGGAGGGAGGACTTGTTTTTCTATCCCTTTTCCTAAAAGAAATCTGTTCAGACAAGTGCCAAAGTAACTATGACAATGACATCAGGAAGCTATCAGGGACTGACATAACTTTTAGAAAGGAAGAAATAAAGGGAAGGAAGGAAGGAAGGATGGAGAGGGAAAGAGAGAAGAAATAAAGGAAGGGAGAGAAAGAAGGAGGAAGAAAGGAAGAAGGGTTAGAGAAAGGAAGGAAATGAAGGGAATGGGAGGAAAAATGAAGGAAGAAAGAGGAAAGGAGGTGAGGGAAAAGAGAGGAAAAGAAGGAGATGGAAGGGAGGTGAGGGAGGGAGGGAGGGAGGGAGGGAGCAAGGGAGGGAGGAAGAAAAGGGAGGAAGAGGGAGGGAAAAGACTAGAAAGAGGGAGGAAGGAAGGAGATGTGGAGGGGGGACAATTTTCCTTGCAAATACAAGGGCACAATGGCCTAGCCTGGTGTCACCGGCTTGTAGCGCCTGCTACTGGAGATGTGGGGACAGGAGGATCCCAAACTGAAGTTCAGCCTGAATTACAAAATGAATCCGAATCCAGCCTGGGCAACCTAGTAAGAATATGATTCCAAATAAAAAGTGAAAAAGAGAGTTCAATGGTAGAGTGCTTTCTCAGCATGTATGGAATTCTAGGATCAGTTCCCTGGTGTCAAAAAAAAAAAAATACATGCACAAACACATACCAATCCATCACATATTCTTAAAATGCATTTCTCAAAGATTAGCTAAAATAGGAAAACAGTCTGTTGTCCTTAGCTGAATATGTCACACATTTATTTGCACCAGCCCGGGAATAGAAGTTACCAGGGAAGTGATTATTAATTTATGTATTAATTACGTACTCTTCAAAATATGAATTTTTTTTTTTAAAAAGCCGGTATAGCAAGATCACTTCGGTAACAAAAGGGGACAGGCCATGTGGTATGAAGCAGGGTTGGCAGATGTGGTGTCTTTAACAGTCTTTCCCTGGCTTGTATAACTCTGCTTCTAAGTAGAATTAAGAGCCCACACTTTACACTGAGGAGGTAGCTCAGCTAGTAGAGAGCTTGCCTAGGTGTACGAAGAGTTGGTTCCATCCCCCATCACCACATAAAACAGGCACAGTGACACGTATCTGTAATCCTGGCTCTCAGGACATGGACGCATCAGGATCCATGATAGTTCATGATCATCCTCAGTTACACAACTAGTTTGAGGCCAGCCTGTACTACATGAGGCCCTCCCTCAAAACAAAACCATTCTCCCAGTGTAACCCTTCTAGAACCCCCTCACCCCATTCTATACTTTTAGCCCAAAGAAAGACATCCCCACATTGACAGCATAAAGTCCCCTCCCACTGTGTCTTGTGCTGGGCTTCTCAATAGGATCTTCAGGGGCTACCACCTTGAGATCTCAGCTGTGAGAAAGTCAACTGTCTCTGGACTTGTTTAGTCATTCATCTTTCCCATAATACTGCGAACACATGGTTGTGCTCCCCCATGACTGAAAGACATGCTGCAGGGAGAAAATTGACATAAAATATGATGTCTTTGGATTAGATAAATCCTCTATTTTATAGTTAGAGAAACTAAGAGTAGAAAGATGATGTGATTTTTTTTTTCCGGAAACTTTCCAGTGGCAAAGTTAAGAGTAGGACCTATGTTTTCACTTACCACCCTCTGCTTTCTCAACACTATTGAGTGTGTGTGTGTATGGTGTGTACATGTGTGCATTCATGTGTGTGTGCAGGTGTGAGTGTGTGCATGTGCATACATGTGTCTGTCTGCCTGTCTGTCAACAGCCAAGATTCTCCCAAGGAAGTAGGCTGTGGCTGGGGGTCAAATGCATAGGGTATCTTTGCTGAGGCTGGTGCCTTTAAAGCTTGAGAGAGAGATTTAATTTTCAAAATGAGAGTAAAGTTTGAAAGGAGGACTGAAATATTAGGAAGGACTCAAGTATGTCACTTTGCAAAGAGCTTTGAGAAGGCAAGGTCTAGCCTCAGGAAACAATCTATCCCTAGGCACCAGATCAAATGACCCTTGGACTCCTGCATTTAGCTCACTGCAAGGTTTCCAATATATGAAACCAGCTTACAAGAAATGAGTTTGTGACTGTCAAGAAAATGTAATAACAGCCTTTTCTTCCTACTGCTCTTTTATTGGGCTTTCATGAAGATTTTTGCTGGTAAAGGGTTGATGATATTCTGCCCTCCTACTGAGAGCCAGGCCAGGAAGATAACAGAGTTGAGGCAGAGGGTGCCCATTAGTGAAATGGTCTTGAATGTAGACATTGCTATTAATCCCTTTGTCTTGTTTTCTTGATCCTTGGCTATTGATTCTTAAATCGGCAGAGACAATTCACTAACCAGACACAATACGCATTCACCCTACTTCCCCCTACACACACACACACACACACACACACACACAGACACACACACACAGAGACACACACACACACACAAGAGAGAGAGAGAGAGAGAGAGAGAGAGAGAGAGAGAGAGAGAGAAGAGTAGACAGGAGACAGGAGAGGAGAGAGGGAGAGAGTTTGAGACGATGAAGGTACAAGATGAAAATGGCTTCCCTGTGGATGGAGGACAAGTAAACACAGGAGGTTCTCTTGGTGACAGCCAGGGACTTGTCTACTTTACCTGCTTTGCCCAGGCTTCTCTACACTTACTTAAGGATACCTTTCACCAAGGGTTTAAGTTCAACTTTGTAGAGAAATTCTCCCCTGGAACTTTGCTTTCTGTGTTCCTTTGTTGAACATTGATTGGCTTTTTCTTCAAGCCAGACAAACTATAAAGTGATTGTCATGGTATAGGGTGAAGTCACATACCAAGGAGAGTTTCAGTGTGAGTGAAGAGCCAACACAGCCCCAGATGCTCCACTACCAGGACATCTCTGAGTTCAGATGTTTGATGGAACCTTCATGCAACCTTCATCCTACATTTCTCTAGTAGAAATGGAGATTCTGCTGAGGCTCCTGCCTAGTTTCCCAGCTAGTGGAGAGAGATGCCTAGGATTCTTACACTCCACTTTCATCCCCCAAACAAGCAGCCAGGCAGGGGGCCTGGTGGCTCCACTGCTGGGACTGCTCTCTGCGTAAGCACTATCACCAAAGCACCCCTTGCACTCACTAAGCGGGTGTTAAAGGTTGAGGGAGTGCTGTGGGTACACTTACCGCAAGCAGGGAGCGTAGCTCTAATCCAGAGCTCATGTTATTCCCATTAATTCACAGAAGCAGACTCCTCCTATTGCCTGCTTCCTGCCCAGAGCCCAGCCAGGACCTTCAGCCCTGCTTATTCTGTTTCTGTGCCATTTCTGGTCCAGCAAGATGTGTTTCTTACTGATGAGCCAGGCAATCTGTTCAGGTTTTCTTCCTTTTTATGTCTTTAAGTTGTATTTGTTTTTGCAATCAGGAAGAGCACACCTAAGTCTATACCACAATCCCATAACTCTGCAGTTTGTTTATGTCTCTCACTCTGGACTGTGACTTGCAGCGAGTGTGTCTTTTATTACCTAACTGCCTAACGCTGAGCATAGAGGAGTAGTGTACACAGATGAGTGTCTGGGAGGGTAGGGAGCCACTGATGGGGAGGAAATGGGCCAGATCCCAAGGAAGGAGAGCAAGTTCAATCTGGTCTATGTCATTGAAGTGATGAAGCTTCATCTCAAGAGACAAGAAGGATTTGCATAGGCTATTGTGGATATGAGTCTAGAGCTGGAGTGAGGATCAAGAAGAGGAAGATGTAGGAATCAATGGAATACTGTCTTAGGGTTTCTATTGCTGTGAAGGTACACCATGACCATGACAACTCTTCTTTTATTAAGAAAAATTTTTTTATTCATTTTACATACCAATCAAAGATCTCCCTCTTCCCTCCTCCTGCCCCTCCAGCCCCACCCTACCAACCCACCCCCATTCCCTCCTACAAGATAAGGGCTCCCATGGGGAGGTATGTAGCTGAAGTTTTGTCCAGTCCTGCCCAGCACCTTGGGGGAGGACTCCAGCAAAAGAGGTACATTTAGTAGAGGTAGGTCCAAGCCCCTCTCCCTGCCTCAAGGCTGTGCAAGGTGTCCTATCATAGGTAGTGGACTCCAAAAAGCCAGCTCATGCACCAGGGGTGGATTCTGATCCTACTGCCAGGGGACCCTTAAGCGGATCAAGCTACACAACTGTCTCGCTATGCAGAGGGCCTAATCCAGTCCCATGCAAGCTCCACAGCTGTTGATCTCAATTTTCAGTTCCCACTAGTTGGGTTTGGTT
>CABHPP010145297.1:0-41306 GCA_902168425.1 Peromyscus attwateri
ACAAGAAACCTCCATCTTTTTCTCTAACCAGCTAGGGGAGTCTCTGTGTGCTTGGTTTTTGTATATGTTAAAAAAACACTTTTACTAAAATAGACTTATATGATGGAAAGGCTTCTGAATGAATCACAATGATGTTCTGGTTTCTAAAGCTCCCTCAGGGGAGGAGGTACATGGGACAGGAGGATAGGCTAGAGAGTTTCCTCGGCACACCATTGTGAACATTTAGCTGTGTCTATTTCAAGTAAACATGCTTAGCTGCATCCGAGTCCAGCTGACATTTCTAAAAAGTTTAAACGATAATAGAAAAGTCTTACCTGGTGCCCAAGTTCTAGTTAGGCAAGAGTTTTTTCAACAGGACATACCTGCCTCAAATTCTAAGATTTAGTATGCTGGATAGACAGTGAAATTTCATCTTTGTAAGCACATATTAGCTTGATAATATTACAGGTCAGCAATGGATTTCCTAGCCAGATGTAGAATACTTTTATAACCCCAGCACTTGGCAGGTAGAAGCAGGAGGTTTGAGTAGCAAGGCATAGCTTAGTACCGTGAGCTCAGAAGGGGTACACAAGCCAGCAGCTTGTGGATATGACCTAACACAATTTTATAGTGAATTCTTATTTGTCTCATATGATTTTCTGAATACTGTGACTATTTTCCTGAATGTGAAAGCCAAATGGCTATATGAATATCCTTCATGTCAGTACAAGTTGAAATACCTCCATCAAGTCATCGTAAACTTGGTGCTATGTGTCTTCCCTCTAAAATTATGAACCAGGTAGACTCCAGCTTGTCATTCCTGATCCTCTGTCCTACCAGATCTTCCCTCTACATGGCACCAGCCCAAAGCATACACTAGTTCTTGGGCCACTGCTTGTGTTTTAAAGGTCATACAGGATGCACATTCAGCCAGCTATTTGATCTTTTGAAGATATCAGGCATCTCTTTTCCTTTGCAATTTCTTCCTTCAGTCCTGTTATACTATTGCTGACCTAAATATGGTACACATCAGCAATGTTCCTACAGAGACTGGTTATTGGCATTATCTGGGACTCCTTGGTATGGATCCTTTGTACCTTTGTTCATGGTTCTGAGTACTCCAATCACTATGAGCTATGTGACTGAACATCCCTGACTCACTGACTTTATCTATTTTTTGTTTAGTCCATTCATTTCAAGGCAATGCCCAGGGATCAAGAGACTGGAGTTTCTGTAGCACTTCCTTCAAGAGATGACAGTTGTGTCTAGGATCCCTTCATGGTAAGCAATGGAGCTGTCAGCTTAGCATAAGACTTTCTAAAACTCTTGTTTTCGCTCTCATCTCTCTTAATTACCCTACAATTTAAATGAGATGAAAATATCAGACATATGCATATCTGCTGCCTTCATCCTGTAGCTACTTCATCCATCGATTCCCCCTTCTATAGGTTCTTTTGAAGTCAGTAAATGTTTTTCTGAGATGCGTATGAGGTTCCCAGTAAAGCAGATGGAATGAGTGCCTGGAAAGGAGAGAAGCAGACACGTCGCTTTTGTTTTATTGATGAATATTAACCAGTGCATAATTTCAGCATGACAGACTGAACAATGAAAAGTCCACATGTTTAATTCACCACAATAAGTAAAGATTGAGGTGGCATACATGATGCCAGGCTATGTGAAACAGCTCACTAACTAATTTAAAAACACCAGTAAACTGCTGGAGCTCAGCCTAGTGCTCGGGTGTAGATCTCTGCATCTGCTTTCATCAGTTACTGGATTAAGGCTCTATGATGACAGTTAAGGTGGTCACCGATCTGATTACCAGGTTAGGCCTGCTCAGGCACCCTCTTCACTATTGCTAGTAGTCTAAGCTGGGATCATCCTTATGGATTCCTGGGAATCTCTCTAGCACCAGGTTTCTCCCTATCCCCATGACGTTTCCCTCTCTCAAGATTTCTCTTTCATTGCTCTCCCACTCTGTCCCTCCCCCAGCTCGACTATCCCATTCCCTCATGTTATCATCCCCCATCCTGTCCCCTCTATTGCACCCCATTGCCCCAAGTTTACTCAGAAGATCTGAGCTATTTCTCCTTCCCAGGGCTATTCTTGTGTCCCTCTTAGTGTCCTCCTTCTTAGTTGGATTCTCTGGAGCTGTGGGTTGCAGTCTGGTTATCCTGTTTCACATCTAGTATCCACTAATGAGTGAGTACATACAATGTTTGTCTTTCTGAGTCTGATTTACCTCACTGGGGATTATATTTTCTAGTTCCATTCATTTGCCTGCAATTTCATGATGTCATTGTTTTTCTCTGCTGAGTAGTACTCCATTGTGTATACATACCACAATTTCTTTATCCATTCTTCATTAGAGGGGCATCTAGGTTGTTACCAGGTTCTGGCTATCACAAATAATGCTGCTATGAACACAGTTGAGCAAGTGTCCTTGTGGTATGATTGAGCATTCCTAGTGTATATACCCAAGAGTGGTAGCATTGGGTCTCGAGGTAGATTGATTCCCAGGAGTCCCAGTTGAAGAGAGGGAACAGGGATTTTATGAGCAAGCAGCATCAAGATCATGACAGTGAAACCTACAGAGACAAGCAAACCAAGCTAGTAGGAACTCATGAACTTTAGACCAACAACTGTGAAGCCTGAATGGGACTGGTCTAGGCCCTCTGCATAAGCGAGAGAGTTGTGTAGCTTGGTCTGATTAAGGGACCTCTGGCAGTGGGATCAGGAGCTATCCCTGCATGAGCTGACTTTTTGGAGCCCATTACCTATGGTAGGACACCTTGCACAGCCTTGATGTAGTGGGGAGGGGCTTGGACCTGCCTCAACTGAATGTACCAAGCTTTGCTGACTTCCTATGGGAGGCTTTACCTTTTTGGAGGAGAGATGAGAGGTGAGTTGGGGAGGGAAGGCTTGGTGAGGGAGCAGGAGGAGGGCTGAGAGGGGGATCTGTGGTTGGCATGTAAAATGAATAAAAATAATCTTAATAAAGAATAAAAACTCGAGACAAAATTGTTTTAGTTGAAAACACATATTATGGTTAAAGTCATTGCGACATACTCTCATAACTGGTATTCAACAGGGGGATGCCATCTCCAGCTTTAGGGAGAAACACATCCTTTGTCCTTTGCTCCTACATTGACTGGTGAGTCACATTACATAAAAAATGTCGACTGCACTGTGCTTTAAATCCTTATTTGTGCATTTAAATCATTTATTGTTCTCTTTTTCTCTACAAGGGATGACAGATAAATGAAAGTTTAATATTTGTACTTTAATATTTTCCTATGAGTCTAGATAAATTCCCTGCTATAAGTTCATTGCCACCTTTTCTTACATCTAAAAAATGAATTTTAAGTATTTCAAAAATGGTTATAGAATTATTAGGACTCCTCAAATAATACAATATATATGTGCATTACTCTGTCTCTACGTATTTTACAAAGTTAGAAATATCCCTGGTACTTTAAAAATCAGCTCACAGATATTATTAAATTTTCATTTGACAGACAGCTGCTACTCCTGTAGTGAATTAGTTTGTGCTTTGGGTTTGTAAGCTAATTAAATAAGCTGTTTGCCATGGAAACAAGTGTTTGAGGCTAGATCATCTTCCTGAAGTATGGACATAAACAATGTTGACAGTGATGATTCAAAGACTGGGGATTCACAGTTAGGCAACTTTTGTTGAAGTCTCAGTTGACTTTCAGAATGGGAACAACACAGCTTATAAAATCTGAAAAGATGCCCAAGCTTTTTTAGTTTATATTGAGACAAGAACAAGATATCTTTATTTTTATTGTCTTCTACATGAAAAAGAATACCTGCTCTACAAGCTTTCATGGTCTAAGCCAAATCCTTATGCCCTACTTGAATCTCAAAATCAGCCAGGTTTTTAACATGGCAATGATATTAGTCCGAATTCTTCCTAAAAGCAGAACTATATAGTTATATATGTATTTAAACATAAATATGCAATTTGGTAGCAACAAAATATATTTATAAACAGCTATAACATAAATGTGTATATATAGTATATATCTAATATAAATGTAAGTATATACAGTATAGGTATGTATTATTTTGAGTAGCTGGATTTTGTATTTATGCACATGTTGAGAAACTGTCAACTAAACAGATTATTTTATAATTTAACTGAGCCAATAATTGCTGTAGAGGACATTCAGGATGTTATGAGACAGAATAATGGTTCTCTAGGAAGGAGGTAATTAACCTTCATTGCGTAGGCCAAGCATTTCTCCCTAAGGGACCACTTTTTGAATTATGAAACATGGGAGTATGTTAACTTTGTATGGAATGAAAAGAGAACTCTTACAGGAATAATTTTGTATGAAAATAAGAACATAGAATGATCAAGTAATGAAAAGGTGAATAATTTAGATATCAGAAATCAGAAGGGGAGTCACAGAGTCTAAAGGCTTTAGCAACGTGAGCAGTGGTAGGAAGGAAAAAAATGTTACGCAATGTCTGGGGTTGAAGCCTAATTGGGATCTTGTGTTCTTTGCTAAAATTCTGGCAAGGGGAGGGGGAAACTACCTTTGAGATTTGTAATAACCAGACTGAGAATTCCGGAGTAATATTTTTATGCAAAGTTTTCAAGTATAGTTAGTTATCAGGCAAGCAGTTAGATAACTGGGGCTCTGGATCTCAGGAGAAAAGCTCGCTCTAGAGAAAATCAGAGAGACGTGCAGATGTCATCGTGATGGCAATGTCCCAAACCCTCAGACATAACCGGCTGCTCTTCCTTGGGGTGCTCATCACTAGCATTTTGAACTTACAACTGCTACTAATCACATTTAATTAAAGGCTATAAATATAATTTTAACAACTTAATGTCATTTCAGTTATACCATTTAGTGATAAAATTTTAAAAATTAGAATATTAGGATCAGTAAAGTTTATAATAAATGGGTATATGGTTAACTTTTACAAATCCATTATATATAAATAATGCGTGTGTGTGTGTGTGTGTATACATACACAAATGTATTTAAAAATATTAAATTTTGTGTATTTTTGTGTGCAATATGTGTAAAAATTGCTGGATCTTCCTCTTAGGAAGTTACCTAGTTACTCTAAAAATCTCTCAGAATTGTCATCTTAAAATGTTTATAAATTACTCTCATTTGTAGCATTTTATCACATCTTTAAAAATCTGTTTTTAGTTCCTTGGGAATTTCATACCATGTATTTGATCATAGTCACTCCCCCCATGCACCAGCTGCTCCCAATATCCACCCCTGTTTCCTATCATCCAACTTCTGTCCTTTAAAAAAAAAATGTCAGAACCAATCTGTGCTGCCTGAATATTGTTGTTGATGACATATTGGGTGGGCATTACACTTAGAGAAAACTGTTGACCCTTTCCTGGCAGCCAATAGCTCCACGGCTAGGGGAGAGTCCCATGGGCGAGCTGGTGTTTTGTCTGGCTTGGGTCTGTGCAGGTCTTCTCTGTGCTGTCGCAATCACTGCAATCACCATATTTAGAGCTTCCCTTTGTGTCAGGAAGACACTGTTCCCTTATAGACATCTCCCACCTCTGCCTCTTCCACTCTTTCTGCTCCTCTTTCACAATGATCCCTAAACCTTGAAAGGAGGGGTTGTTGTAGTCATGCTCAATTTAGGTTTCAACATTCCACATTGAAATTTTGTGTAATTACAGGGAAAAAAAATCATGCATTAGCATAGACTTTAATGTATTAGAGACAGGTCTGCCCAGATCTTGTGGAAGCGAGCTCACACAGCCGGTGTGAGAAAAGGGAAAGGGAGATCATCCACTAGCTGGAAGCTTCCTTCTTTCCCTTCTACCCACCGGCCCTTCCCAGCAGTACACACACACTTGTTTTCTCTGTATAAAAGTCAGCCTTACTCAAAGTAAAAAGAAGTACCCCTCATTAGACTGAAAGGAAATTTCTAATAGTACTAGACAGCGAAGAAATATTGTCCTTCAAAGAATATTAGATTGTAATTTCCACTTATGACTTATTGACTATTTTAAACCAAAGTAAAAATTGTGACACTTCATTCAAAATTGAAAACAACAATCATGATATAACCTTTACATTAAAAATAAAATGTTGAATATTTATCATATAAATTATTAAGGCTTAGTTGCCTTTGAAACAATGAAAATATTATTCATTTTAATTTTCTAATTATTCTTAAATGAAAACATTTATGATAATGGATGAATTTTAATAATAAAAATGTCTTATACAATTCTCTCAGGTTTTTCAAAGTTCAAAAGAATATGGCACTCCAAGTTTTATAAAGATGTTTTTAGGATGATTTGATTCTGCTTGGCTCTCTCTATATATATTAAATAAATTAATGCCTGGTACCAATATATTTGTCTCAGAGTTTCCAGAATAGCTTGTCACATTTCCCCCTCCAGTAATTGCATGAACTTGGACATGTTAATTCATCTCTTCAAAGCACTGTTTCTTCCTATATAAAACACTAATAGTATCTGCCTTCAAGGCATCTTGAGAGCTTTGAATGATGCACTGCAGTATGTGACATAATATAAAGACTTAAAAAGGATATTACAAAGAGGACATATCATTTTTTATTCTGTGGTACATATTTTATAATTTCATCCAGACCTAATTGGTGCTCAAATGTGCATGATTATGTAATATATATAAGAGAAGCAATTATTTCATTCATTAATTATCAGGAACACCACACTTATCTCTTTGTATATTGTGTGTGTATATGTGTGCGTGTGTGTATGTGTGCGTTTATGAAAACCTTTTACAAGGAAGAAACTAATTTTACAAAGAAGTCCAAATACTGTACTAAGGTATATAAATGGTCTTTGAAATTTAAACTTGTGTGACTGTATGCCTGCTCCATTATTTAATGGATATTAAATAATGGATGAGATGAAAGGATTTGAGGTACTCAGTGAAACACATACTTATGTAGAAGCATCATCTGGCTTATAATCACAGGTCCCTCTTTACTGTGTTGACAATGTCAGTTCATTCGTAATCATAGATGAGATTCAGATTTTATTAAGTCACCTTCACATTTACTTTATTTCTTTCCAATATTATTTTCAAAGCTTTGAAAGTTGCCAGATTTTACCATGACTCCTCTATGTGAGGAATTCATTTTCAATTAATTTGCACAGATGGAATTACTTACAAATCAGATAGACTTGAATATGACTCTTGTCTTTTCTGAAACCCCAAAAGCATTGTCCATCTGCCAGCTTAAGTTCCATCACATATATGGAGAGGGAAACAAACTCTCTTAGCCTTGAGTATGAAAAAAAAAAAAACTTAAAAAAAAGGGCAGCTTCCCATGCACATGTACATAGGAAGAATAAAATTTGTATTAATCTCTACTTATTCTAGTTCTTTCTTATTGCCAAATGAACACTGTCAATGTGTAGATGAATTTCTAAATAGTCTTATAAAAAAAAACGGAGCCAGATATTGGGGTGAAAACCTGAGAGATCAGGGAAATAGGGAAAGCCACAGCTACCCTTACCTCACCAACTCCAGTTTCCAGATGTGAGTTACTCCCTGTCTACCCATACCTATATATGCATTGCTGTTCTGCCATCTGATTTGCTCTCTCTGTCCAGCTACATCACTTCACTTCCTCTTCTTGCCCAGCTCTGTCACTTCCTGTCTGTCTGTACAAACCTCCAGACCTCCATGGTTAACTGGTGTTGGAATTTAAGGCGTGTACTACTACACCTGGCTCTGTTCCCAGTGTGGCCTTGAACTCACAGAGATACAGACAGATCCCTGCCTGGCAAGTGATAGGATTAAAGGTGTGTGCTAACATTGCCTGACATCTATGTTTACTAGGCTGGCCTTTTCCTCTGATTCTCAGGTAAATTTTATTTATAAAAGCACAAATTAAATATCACCACATTTCAGCACAAATAAAATAGCACCACATCAATGTAATATTCTTATATACTACACATTCTGTTTATTTCATTTTTTTGGTTGCTTGTTTGTCATGATTCTCTTTATTGTATTAGAAACTTCACTCTTTATTCCATTTTCTAAGCACATTATCTGACTGGGTTATGGATCTGCCCATTTTTGCCCCATCCTAAAATAACATATATGAAACCATTTCTGAAAATGTATCTAAAAGAGATAAATCCCTTGACATCTGGCTACAAAACTACTTGAATGAAGTCCAATGAGGTGGCAAGGAAATCTATAGTGGGTGCAGACATATGATGGAGAAATAGAGTTCTCAAGTGTGATTTTATTTACTCTAATTCCAAGATTCCTGAAGACTAGGCATTACTCTCAGATGTGATTTAAATAAGGAAAGCCCACCCTTATAGAGTCACATGTTTTACCTCTTGGTCGCTGGTTTATGTCATTTTTTTTCAGGAGGTTATGGGACCTGAAAAGTACAGCCTTGTTAAAGGAAGTGCACTATAGGGATCAGGGTTAAGGGCTTATAGCCTCGTCCCATGTCCATTTCTCACTGTTTCTGCATCCTAGGTGTGGGTAAGAAGTGACCTATTAGCTTCCTGACCTGGCCACCTGCTGCCATACCTCTCTGCCATCATGGACTTCCCCTATGGAACCATAATATCCAAAGAAACCTTTTCTTCTTTGTCACTTTGTGTAATTGAGTATTTTGTAGTGATTTTTAAAAAAGTAGCTGACATAGTATTCTTTGTATTATTTTATTATCCATTAATACATATGGGAAGGATTAATTTTCATAAAATTCATCTGAATTAAAATCACAACTCTGACATAAAGCCATTAGTGCCCACCTATGATATCCAATTTCTATTTCTTTTGGATTTAAGACAATAATATTTACAACCATATTGATTTCCCTTTATCTGCATGAAATCAAACTGCAAAATTTGTCTCGACTTTTTCCCATTAATAAACTTGGAAAGCATTTAAAATCTACTTAGGTATGGAAAGTGACCATATAAATTTTTTTGGCTTCATATACATAATTTCAAAGAAAGAAAACCTAAGACTTCACCATAAAAAAATTCAAGTATCGCCGGGCGGTCGTGGCGCACACCTTTAATCCCAGCACTCAGGAGGCAGAGGCAGGAGGATCTCTGTGAGTTCCAGACCAGTCTGGTCTCCCAAGCGAGTTCCAGGAAAGGCGCAAAGCTACACAGAGAAACCCTGTCTCGAAAAAACAAAAAAAAAAAAAAAAAAAAATTCAAGTATCAATGTGGAGTCTGATTGAAAACACTTTAGCAAGTCATCTAAGAGACATGGAAAACTATCTAAGAAGAGATCTCTCATTAGCCTTGGGACTCCTGGCTAAGAATCTACCTGGGCTGCACTGAGTAATGCTTGGGCCATTTCCAGACACCTGACAGGCTTATCAGGAACCTGTCTTTTCCCATTCTGCTTCTCGGTGAACAGTTTCAGCCCTGGACTTGAGCCCCTGGCAGGTCATATGCTTTGTAATATTTACTGTCTTTATGCCTAGGTCTTAACTAGCTGAGGTCTCGGGCAGAGGTTTGCTTCTGGTCATCCATGAGAACTCTCTACTGCACTGTGACTCTTCACGGTATTCTTTCTACTGTCATTCCTCTTCCATCAAGGCTCCTTCCCCAGAACCAGATTCCACAAGAACCTTTGTTGTGGGCTCCCTCCACAGTGAAATGACCTTCATGTCTCTACAGACGCAACTGAGTCTGGACCCGGGGTTGGTACTTCCTCAAGCTATAATCTTTTTCATTCTTCGAAATGAAGACAAGCACAGGGTCCGGCTGGGTTGTTTGAAGTGCCGATTGCAGTTCAGCTCTCTCCTGGTTCAACTGACCTTTGTTTTCCTGGAGTATTCTAAATACATTTTTCTTTAATACTGTGGACTTATCCATGTGTAATTTAGTGGTAAGGTAGACAGGGAATTTTTCTCTGACTCATTTACAACAAATTATAGTGAGAATCCTAATTGCTCTTAATAATAAAAACCCAGAGTCAGATATTGGGGTAAATGCTGAAAGATCAGAGAAGTAAGAAGCAGCCACTAGAGAGACTTCTTACCTCTAATGAATCCTCAGACCAAAAGGCCAAGCTTCTGTCTCCACCCTGCCTTATCACTTCCTCTCTCCACATCCATATCACTCCCTGTTTCCTCCTCCCAGCTGCTGGGATTAAAGGCATGTGCCTCTCAAGTTATGGGATCAAAGGCATGAGATCCCAAGTGCTGGGATTAAAGGTGTGTGCCACCACTGCCTTGCTTCTAGTGGCTAGCTCCCTACTCTGATCACCAGGCAAGCTTTATTTGTTAGAATACAAACAAAATATCACCACATCAAACAGATTATGGTCAAATTAAAATAACTTCCAATTAAATTTTAGTTTTAAATTTCAAGTAACCCCAAATTATTTTTCAATTTAGAAATAAGAACTTTTTAATGTCTATTTGTTTACTAATAAGAAAAAAATCTCTGTGCCATTGTGCAATGGAAATTAGAAAGGAAAGTACTAGGAAATAAATAAATAAATAAATAAATAGAAAGGTGATTATTGTAGATTCAAAAATCTATTTTCTAACCCAGGTACATTTATATAAATTAACAGGATGGTAAGTACTCCCACCTCGTCTACAGATAATTTGCCAAAGAAACCACAATAGGTGACTGAAAGCTTGGAAAATACACAACCGTATATTGACTATGGTTATTCCTATATGCATATCTTCAGTAAAGTTTAATTTAGAAAGTAGGTATAGTAAGAGATTAACAGGAACTAAAAGTGAAATTAGCCATAACAATATATTATAATAAATTTGGATTAGTCCCTGGACCTGCTTCTCACCAAGATAATGTTTTGGAACAATATTAACAGTGGGAAAATGAAGCCAAAGACAGAAAAACCACTTGGAAAGAACAGAGAGTTCATCATACAATTATTCTGAATGCTAAGCAAAATGTCCTCTAGTGTTTTGCCCAAAAGCAATGTCAAATTTTAATTTTGCAAATCTCAAAAAGAGAACTGAGGAATATTTATATTTATGGCAAAGTTACTGATTTTACTCATAATCCTGCACTTTAGTTAAATATGTTAAGCAACATGGCACTGATCTAGGTCCCTGAAAACAGTCAGCTGCTGTGTAAACCCTGAGAGCAATCAGCAGTGTGTGTATGTATGTATGTATGTATGTATGTGTATGTATGTATGAGTAAGAGAGAGAAAGAGAGAGAGAGAGAGAGAGAGAGAGAGAGAGAAAGGATTGAATCTATGATACTACACATGGTAGGTCAGCATCTGCCATTGAGCTATATCATAGATCATTTCTGTGCTATTATTATGAGGCAGAACTTTACTGTCTACTGGAACAGATGTGGGAGCCCACAGAGGTTTCCTAGTGAGATGTGAGCTAGCTTTACCCAGCAGGGCTGCATAAGGGGATGGATTGACCACTTGTGTGGTTACCAGGAAGGGTCTGCACTTGGCTGGGCTAGGGGGAGGTCATTTGCTCCACCCCGTGACATTCCTTTAAAAAGCCCTTTAGAAGAGACAGAGGGGTCAGTGGATAAGGATCTAGGCCCTCTTGAGGCTGTCCTGTGTTTCTATCTGTGTCTCTCTCCCCTCTATATTTCTATCTAATTCTCTTATCCCTCACTCCTCAAGATACCTTGGGGGAAAAAGGTGGGGGCGAGCCCCCCAACATACAGACCCGAACCTATGATCCTCATAAGCAACTACAATTCCCAAGCCTGGCTAAGTAGTTACTGTAGATAAACTTCCTAAAAATGAGAGATCAGTCAAATCTCTAATCACACAGAGAAAGTAGAGAGAAAACTGGAAGTGTGGTGGTGCTATAAACCATTAAAGCACATGCACAGTGACTTTCTTCCTCCAAGGACCCAGCTTTGGAAGGTTCCATACTTCCTCAAAGACTGTCATCAACTTAGGAAAAAAAAATAAGTCCCTATCCTTTGAATGGCATTTCTCATTCAATTCGCCACAGGAGAGAATTGTCCTTGTGGTAGTGAGTAGTAGTTAATGAACTAAGCTGCTGAGAGTAAATTACTCTTGCTGTGGTCCAAAGCCCAGCTATACGAGGAAAAAGTATGTGATATTTTTATCACCTCCTCCAAAATACAAGATTCAGCACTGGAGAGGCCATGGTAAGAAGATGGAAACCAAGGGAAGGGTGGAGTGTTGTATAGATACTTTGTCCAACTGGGAACAGTTTCCCTAGAGGGATTTTCATAAGTCTTATAAATTGGTGAAACTGACAAGTAGCAGAAGCTCAGAAAGTCACAGTATTCATAATGGTCCTCCTTATGACTATCAAAACAAAATAGCAAACCGCTGCTGGGGAAGAAGATACTGTACCTGGGACGTGCTGTAAATTTTGTAGGAAAATTCAGGGATTGTTTTCTCACAAGTCACTGGCCATGTTGGGGTAGACTTCACAGTGACAGAGGTGCCTTTGATTCATCCATGGACCTATAAGCAATTCACCTCTCACATAGTATTTAATAGCCTTAATAAACTCTTATTGATATACACCTGCATGGAATCATTTCTCTGGTCTGTTGTGCATACCTTATGTGAGTTAAATAGCTATTTATTCACATAAACGCAAGAAAAATAGCACAACACATTTCACTTAAAGTGGTTCCATAACCTTTGAGGTGAAGGTAACGGGGTCATTCTCTCATACTTGCATGTTCCACTAAAAAACCAAAAAAAAAAAAAAAAAAAACAAAAAAAAAAAAAAACCCAAAAAACTTGCTTTCAAAGCCATTCTCTCCAGATTTGGAAAAACAAATGGCTAGATGAAAATTATGGGACAAAGATGACAGGGCAGGCCCTGTTATCCCTGTCTCTGACTGTTATCATTATTATATCAGTTGTTTTTGCCCACTCATGCTTCCTTGTGACTTACCATAATAAAGAAATAAGTTTGAATATTCTTGTAAATCTGTCATTTTGTTTTGTTGTATCTGGCATGAACCTTGTAATATGTGAGAGAAACACAAGGTAATTCATTCTTATAAGAACAATTTACTTGATCTGACTTCAGAAGGATTTTATTTCCAGATGAGACACAAGGTGTTGCACAGCATACTAGGTCAAGCTGCTTTGCTCACTCTCACAACTGCAATTGTTATCCATACTGATAGTCTGAAACCTCACACCTAATCTAATCCAAATATTAATATATGGATTGGATACATTGCTTCAAAAAGTATGCACATACGTATAATTGCACACACACAAATGCACACCACACACACACACACACACACACACACACACACACACAAGGCATGTTTTGTTAGTATTTCATCTAATTACCCATGGACCTTTTTTGCTTCATTTTTATGAGTGAGTATCTGGACTCTTGTTTCTATTTGTAGAACTCTAATTTGAAGTTTAAGAGATAATGTTTCTAGTTGAATCATGTATCCAGGGAGGTGTTGGGGAATATTATTTTAAGCTGTGTTACTTTTGTTTATGTTGCATTTGTTTAACTCTGTGAAGCTGTGTTACTGTGCCTATCTAAAACACCTGATGGTCTAATAGAGACCTGACCAGCCAATAGCAAGACAGAAGGAGAAGTTAGGCAGAGCTGTCAGGTAGAAAGAATCAATAGGAGAAATCTGAGAGAAAAGAGATCTAGGAGCGAGAGAAGGAGGAGGACATCAGGAGCCAGCCACCCAGCTGCACAACCAGCAACGGAGTAAGAAACAAAGGTATAAAAAATAGAGAAAGGTGAAAGTCCAGAGGCAAAAGACAGATGGGTTAATTTAAAATCCAGAAAAGCTAGCAAGAAACAAACCAAGTTAAGGCTGGACATTCATAATTAAAAATAAGTCTCTGTGTGTGCTTTATTTGGGAGCTGGGTGGTGGGCTCCCCAAAAGAACAAAAACAAACAACAAGGAGGAATAATGAATTGAAGAAAAAAATGACCAAACCACTTGGCCTTTCAGCTGGAATAGCACTAAGTTATACCCCAACAGTTTTGGAAGTATTGAACAATACTCTTCCACAGTGTGAACACATTCTCACTGTCTCTCTAGTCTATTTGTGTCACTTCCTCATGCTTTTACCACTTCATAATATATGTATACTTTAATTGATATTGGGGAGTGATTTCTGGGGAAGCTGAGTAAATCAACAAATATATTACGTAAACATCTACGATCATCTATGGCAAAGTCATATAGAAGCCTCTTGGATGCTCTTATAAGTTCAATAATGACTAGCCAAGGAAATTTATTTTACTATTTCTATTTGCTCAGTTCTGCCTTGTTCAGTGCCTTCCGAACTTGCTTTGTGCCTGACGTATTTTTTCATTTCTGAAATAAATAAAAGGTCTAATGACAATATTATTAGGGTAACAACCCTCACTGGTAGGAATTTTGGGTCCTAGTCTCCATTTTTTTCAAGACTCCTTTAAGGTAATTACAAAGTAGTCTTCTCTTGTTGTTTTTGTCTTTGTTGTTCATTAATTGAACAAGTCAAATAAAATTTGAGGCAAAGATTTTATTAAATGAAGATATTGGGAAAATCTAATAACTTATTTTACAGATAAATATTTGTTTTGTTTTATGAAATACGCAAAAATTTCATAGCAATTAACAATATTTAAATTACTATTAACTAGGTGGAGCACGTTGAAATATAACTGACTTTAAATATTTACTATGATATATTTCTTGGCTAATTATCTGGCTAGTCTACATTTTTATGCTACTTTATCATGTCTATTTTCTTATCATTGGGTTACCTAAAACAGCTTAAATTTTAAAAGTGGATAAAATAAATTCATTAAGTGAGGTTTTTTTTTTAATGTGCCACTTGGGGTGGGGGTAAAGTGATTGTTAAGCATGCGTAAAAGGCTGGGTAAAATTCACAGCCACAGCCACAAAGAATGTTATTGATTAAAGTAACATCAATGTAGCTTTGATTAAAATAGTAATTACAAATCATCAAAAAGCACTTTGTATTTTAAAGTCTATTTTCCCAAGCATTATTTCATTTAGCTTTCACAGAATTTATAAGTATTACCCTAATTTCAAATGTATGAGTCTCAGAGAGATTATTACTTACTAAATAACATGTGCAGAAAATAGCCTAAATCTTTTCTTTACTTCTAAGTCAATTTTCCAGTTTATGAAGAAACTAGACTGTCAGATGAGCTGAGAATCAGTGTATTTATGGAAAGAGGGCCTCAAGTCTGTCTCAAAAGGAAAAGAACAGCTATCATCCATTTCCAATGTTTAATAGGTTGATAATTTCACAAATTACAATGTAAATTTCCAATATATTCTTCCAGAGACAGGATATGAATTCGTTTTCCCAAGAATAAGATATATGTCTACAATAGAATTTAGTATTTCATGGACTTCACTGAAAGCCCCTATTTCTATTAGTCAATTAGTCATTAGGTTAGGAGTGTTATATAGAACTAGAGAATATTAATTATTTCATAATATTTCCTAGAGTCCATAGCATTTTTAAGATCACTATTTGCTATAGACTTCTTTAACAGAGAGGCTGATTAGTAAAGAAAAGTAACATAGATGAAAATACTAGCAAGAATTTAGCTTAAAAAAAAAGAATTTATGTTTCCTCTGCTGAGAATTCTCTGTTTAGTTCTATAGCCCATTTCTTAATTGGACTGTTGGGGCTTAGCAGAGACGCTTGGCTCAGCCTGGGAGGAGGGGATTAGACCTGCCTGGACTGAGTCCACCAGGTTGATCTCAATCCTTGGGGGAGTCTTTGCCCTGGAGGAGATGGAAATGGGGGGTGGGCTGGGGGGAGGAGGGCGGGGCAGGAGAGGGGAGAACGGGGGAATCCATGGCTGATATGTAAAGTTGAATTATATTGTAAAATAAAATAAATTCAAAAAAAGAATTTAGCATATATGACATCATTTATTTTACTTTTATTTATGAAAAAACATTGTAAATGGGCAAACATGTTATATGGAGGAACTGTAAACAGAGGGAAAAATGTTTGCTAAAATGTAGTGTTTCTTCTTTTATTAAACCTGTCGAAAGTTTTAGATGTTTTGTTTGTTTTCACTTTTTGTAATTAAACATTTTGTAACACAATTTTTACACAGGAAAATAAACATTTTTCGGTGAAGGCATTCATGCATACCACTACTACAGTTATCAAGACATAAGCTCTGCTACTGCCAAATTGCTCCCTAGTGTCTGTCTGTCATTAACAGCCATGGAACTACTCAGTAGCTATAATAATGTCTTCTAATTGAGTTAAAATAGTCTTTTTCTGTTGACCATTAATTCATATCTATTTCCAAAACTTCTTTGAACATATTTTGTGTTTGAATACTATTTTTCCATCATGTTTTGGAACGTATTTGTTATATATCAACAAGATTTTACAAAAGCAATTTCTTTTAAATTTATCATGCACATTGACCATATACATTTCCATGCTCTGCACTCTCCTTATAATTCATTTATATACCCGGTTAACCTCTGTTTTTCCCTCAGTGTCTCTTCTGATTTCCTGTAATCTCTCTCTCTCATGTATAAAATATATATGTGTGTATGTATGTACATATATATACACACATTATATGTATACATGTATATATGCATATGTACATATATACATGATTGTATATATGTATATGTACATATTTACATGATATATATATCATATACATATATACATAAGTGAGTGGGGAGTTCCATCATGGTCCCTATTACTCTGCATCCTCAGCAGCATTTATTATTGTTTGTTTACTTAATGATAGTGATTCTTGTGTGGGATGACCTCTGAAACAAATTTTTTCTCATATTTCCCTGATGACTAAGGACTTAGAATATTTTTTCCATATGTTCACTGCCATTTTGATGTCATCTTTTGAGAACTGTTTATTATTTCATTAGATACTTATTGTTTGGTTTTTCTGTCACTTTGAAATATCTCTTTGAAACATCACTTTGAAATTCAAGGTTTTACCCACTGTCATTCTGTGGGATGTTCCTTTACTCTTGAATTTATCAGGTATCATTTCCACAATTATGCTCTCGGTTAAAGATTGATTTTGCTCTTCTAGATCTTTTAGGATTCCATAAAACTTTCAGGATTTTTTCTATTTTTGATGAAGTTTACATGGAATCCATGTATTACCTGTGACAATGTAGTCATTTTCATGATTTTAGTTCCGTCAATATTAGAGAATAGGAGGACTTTGTCTTCTAATGTATCCCCCAGTTCCTTTCTTATGGAGTTCTTATACTTTCTTGTTTAAGGTCAATCGTAAGTGGGTGTTTTCTTATTGTTTTGAAGCTATTGTGGGTGGGAGGTTTTCCTGATTTCTTTCTCAACTAGATCATCCTTATTATAAAGGAATGCTACTTGTTTTTGTATGTTTCTTTTTGTTTCCTTCTATTTTACCCAAAGTGTTTATCAGTTTGGACTTTTCTAGTGGCCTCCTTAGGATCCCCTAATACAAGAACCTACTGTCTATACTACTTTGGCCTCCTCATTTTGTATTTGTATAGTTTTTCTTCTTTATCTGTTCTTGTTGCATTGCTAGAACTTCAAGCACTAAATTCAATAAGAATATAAAAGGAGGACAACTTTCCATTTTCAGTGTTACAGGAAGTGCTGTCAGTGTTTTTGTTTTTGTTGAGTCCCTATTCATAGTTTAGACATAAGGGGAATACTGACTTTGTAAAATTAACTTGATAGCACTACTTCCTTCTTTTTTATAGAAAGTAATTATATGAGGAGGTGTGCGTGCGCGCGCGCGCGCACGTGTGTGTGTGTGTGTGTGTGTGTGTGTGTGTGTGTGTGTTTGTGTGTGTGCATAGTTATACACATTTACAGAGGAGCGGGGGTAGCTTCAGATATCCTACAATATCATTCTCTGTCTATTCCTTTGAGGTGGGATTGCTCCCTGAACCTGGAGCTTGCATTTTTTAATTAGGCTGGAGATCAGCGAGCCCCAAGGATGTGTTTGTCTCTTCTCCCTTTGGTGCCAGGGATACAGGTATACACAAATGCCCAGCTTGCTATTTAAGTGTAGAGAGCTGAACACTGCTTCACAAATGCTCTTCTCTGCTATGGCATAGAGTTCTACATTATTACTTTGGAACTTCCTGTCTGGATTTTTAATTAATTTTATCCCATAGTATGCCATGTTATTTTATTTGTGTTATTGTTACAGTATATTTGGGGAACTATTAAGGAAAAGCTGTTTCCTTCTGGTCAAAAATCCTGAAATCTGTCTGAGAGTAGAGACATGAAATTGTCACCCCCATAAGAGTTGACTTGGTTGGGCTGGTCAGTTTTATGGCAAGGGAGCAACACTTCAAAAAGTGTAGTTTGCCTTAAGGTATGCTAAAGAGATGAAAGCAAAACTTATCCCCTCAATGAGATGCCATGCTTTTCCTTTCCAGAATCCCTGTTCGCTGTGCAGTTAGTACATAGACCCACGAGTTACTATGTTGTCAGCACACTCTCTGTGCTGTCTCTCTGTTTTGGATGCTAGCCAGAGTCTAAAAATGCTTTTTCTGGTACTTTGGGCTCTTTCCCTGTTTCTCTGAAGCTCTCCCCCCCACACACACACACCACATGACTGCTTTTCTGCCATGCTATTGCTTACAAGTATGGTTTTTCTTCTTCAAAGCCTTATTCTTTGTACCTGTCAAGATTTACCATTTGCTTGAGATGTGTTTTGCTTTTAAACTCTAATAAAATTTTCATAGAGCTTTCTTCTTAGTCCATTTAAATTATTTTATTAAGGAGACTAAGAACCCCAGGAGAGAAACCCTAATTTCCCTGATCACACTATAAGAAGCCTACTGCAGTACGTTCAAGATTTTTGTGCTATTTTTTCATTCATTTTAGTTCATTGCATAATATGAAACCACAGAATTGGATACGCTTTTGGCCTTCAGGCCACCAACCATTTTTGAGTTGTTTAAAATAAGGCAAATGTTTATATTAATTTTTACAATTATTGAGTATATTCATGTCAGGTAACAGTTTCTGGCTTATAGCCCTCCTCTTCCTACACAACAACTTAACTACTACAAATTATAAATTTAATTTTCATTTATTTTTAAATGACTTATTATTGTTAGTTGTCTTTCTCTTTAGCTGTTTTTTATCTTCTTGGAAACCTTATGCTTTTTCATTTCCTAGCCTGTTCTCCAAAAATACAAGGTGAGCAGAGCTTAAGGTCTTTTCCCTGAAGCCTGAAAACTTCTGCTTTTTAGGGAGAACACCCATACAAAGCCTTATTTGAGTTCATCATTGAGGGTCACACCCTTGGTCAGACCTGTGCACTGTTGGCAGCCTTGTTTCATGAAAGCTATTGAGTTAGGCTTCCAGGTTCCCTCGGCCTTTTGTAGTGTGGGTGTTCTACCTTGCTTTGTCAGCTCCTGGACGTGAGATACAGGTTGAGGAGAGAGGGGGAAAATGCAAAGTGAAGAAATCATCCAATCATCTAAATCTTAGCATTAACGTTTCTTAATTTATGTTTTATACAACACAGACAAGTCACCAGGTCAAACAAGTGGAAAAAGGGTAAGTGGGAATGGATACCAGAAGATGGGGAACCCTCACAGCCATTGAAAAGCAATCCATATTGCTTTAGACAGTAAACATTCTTTGCTACCTTTTCCAATAGGTTTTTGATTGAAAAACTGTCCAACTATTGACATAAGGATATTAATATATGCATGCCATTCTAGTTAAATATGCTTCTTTATTCTCCTCCCTGAAAGATTATGAGGATAATCAAAGCACAATTTAAAATCTGTCAGTTTACAGTTTGTTTTACTGAATGTGTTTTCAAATATTAGTTTTATGTATTTTCTTAAGAATTAACAAATCAGTAAATGTTTACAGCATGTCTTTTCCAAACATGTATTAAAAGACACAACTGTAATAAAGACAACTCTGTTGTGGTTTGAATGTAAAATGTCTCCTGTAAGGCTTAGGTGTTTGGATGCTTGACTCCAGCCGGTGGCACGGTGTTGTAAGATGGTAGAACCATTAGGACCTAGTCTTTCTAGAGGATGAGGGTTGCTAGAGTGGGAATTTGAGGTTTTCAAGTCAGGTTTATAGTATGTCTGCTTTCTGCCTCCTATTTTCTCCAAAAAGAAAGGAAGAAAGAAAGAAAGAAAGAAAGAAAGAAAGAAAGAAAGAAAGAAAGAAAGAAAGAAAGAAAGAAAAGAAAATGAGAAGTGAAGCCCAGCACTTCTGTACCATGAATTGTCCTGCCACCAATCCTTCATTCCATGATGGACTGTACTTCTCAAACTCTGAGTGACAATAATCACCTTTGCCATCAATTCCTGTTTGTCAGGTCAGGTCATAACAATAAAAAGAGAAACCAATACCGACTGTGAGAACATATACACTTTAAGATGAATGGTGACAGACAACATTTTGTAAAATATACAGGATGAACAAGTAAAACTCAGTTTGTGAAACAATTATTATTAGTCAACCAAATTAAAAAAAATTGACCCAGTTTTTTGAATACACTAATTTCACTCTCAGAGAAACTGGCCATGTGTATTCCTGTCTGGCATTGTCTTAAAGGGAAACTCTTTTCTTTGAAATTGTCCCTTGATACATATTTATTAATTTGATAAAAATATAAACAATTCTTAATTATGACTAAAATGAAAAGTCTTATGTACTGTGGGATGAAATTTTTTCACAATGATTCTGATATGGCTAGAGAAGGATCAGCAACTTAGCATCCCTCTCTCTCTCTTTTTTTTTTTTTTGGTTTTTTGAGACAGGGTTTCTCTGTGTAGCTTTGCCCCTTTCCTGGAACTCACTTGGTAGCCCAGGCTAGCCTCAGACTCACAGAGATCCACCTGGCTCTGCCTCCCGAGTGCTGGGATTAAAGGCGTGCGTCACCACTGCCTAGCAGCATCCCTCTTTATCATTACCAAAATGTCTAGGTTTAAATCAGGCCTACTCAACCATCCATAAAACTCACCTGTTATTTATCCATTCAGTCTTAGAGTCCAGGTTCTTGAATTCTCTTTGTTCTAAGTTATTCTCTGAATAAAGAGTTTGTACAATGAGTTAGTAACAGGATGATTGTTGAATATTTTCTCTTCCTGCATATATCTTGTAGTTTTTGTCACAAGTGGGAATATGGGGAATTATTGCTTACAGACAAATTAATCCCTTACGTTTTTTCACATTCTTGTGTTTGTCAAAATTACAATTGGAAATGGGTGTTCCTGAGCTTCATTTATCTCACTCATTGGTCATTGTGTCTTAGTTGCTTGAAAACCACCATGATACTCCAACAACACTCTAGGTCTGTTTTTTTAAAATTCTCTAGAATCATCCAGGAACATCAAGGATCCTAGAGAGTTTTTTTTTTCCACATTGGCAGGAAGTATATCAAAACTACATCATATTCCACACTGAAGCTACTCCATAAGGTACCTATGTTTTTTGTTGTTGTTGTTGTTGTTGTTGTTGTTGTTTTTTTTTTTTTTTTTTACTGAAATAGGTTAAACAAAGGAGTAGGTATCCCTGACAACAGGAGAACACTCATAAATTTATTGGGTCTCTGTATTGTCACACTAAACTTATTTTAATGGGATATCTTAGATATTTTTTACAGTTATCTGCACTTTTAACATATCCTACAAAATATACCAACTGTGATATAGGCATTTTATTTTTCACTGGCAAGCAGTGCCTATCTACAATTACTGAACTTGTCTAAAGACCTTAATAAACTTAAGACACTCATTGTTTTATAAAGTTTATTTTGCTTTTTTAACTATTGAGAAATTCATACATGTGTATATTATGTTTTTTAAGTCTATCCTTCATTCATACCCCTCCAATTCCTCCCATAAGCCTACCACCATTATTTATTACCTCTCAGTCTAATGTATTCTCTCTCTCTCTTTCTCTCTCTCTCTCTCTCTCTCTCTCTCTCTCTCTCTCTCCCCTTCTTCTTCTTTAATTAAACGTGTAGGAGTCCTCTTAGTGCTGCCAATATGTGCAGGAATGTAGGGCTATTTTCTAGAGTGTGAGCAGCTTCTCAGAGGCCACATCCCCATAGCAATCTGATTTTTCATCTTCCAACAGCAGTTTTATAACACATGTGAAGTTCCAGTATATTATGGGCATTGTATCAATATTTTAGGATAGATTAAAATGACAATACAGTAATAGAGAAAAAAATATACCTTCAGTGGGAAATATAGACATGGATGTAGTGCATTCTGTCAAGCAACAATCATTCCAAGCAGTTATTTACACCCATTCTCATTCTACATTAAATGCCATGGTATATATTAACATTGTATTTTGTCAATATGAGTATAACTGTAATAATGCAAATTTTTGAGATGGAGAAGAACCTATGATTGGTAAAAAGCCATCCAAATTAGTAAATTATGCTCTGGTCAGAATTTCATACCTCTCAACTCACGTTTATGGAGCTCATGCATACATGGTATTGTATTTCACCCATTAGAACCTAGGAATTCAATAAATTGATCCAGAAGGCAAATGGTGCATGCTCACAATTTCTTAATTGTCCTTTAGAGGCTGATAGGTCAACAGTATGTGTTCATGCAGTCTCTGGGGACAAAGAAAAACACTAGCAATAAGAATAAAGGCATTTGATGGGGTATTAAGGTGAATCTATGAGCACAGTTGCTGCAGCACAAGCATGAAGAACTAAATCAGGATCCCCAGCATGCACATAAAAGGTGAGTGTGGCAGGACATATGCACATCTATAATCTCTGGGCTGGGAAATGTGGAGTCAGGAAGATCTTAAGACTTACTGACTACCCATCAAGCAAAAATTGTGAGTTTAACAGTCAGTGAGAGAGTCACTTCAAAAACTAAAACGGAATAATTAAGGACACCTGACATATACCTCTGTCTTCCACATATGCACATACATACAACACATGTATACAACCCCCACACACAAAGAGTAAAGCAGTTGAGAAGCCATTTTATCTTTCCACTTCAGCTGTATCCTCTACTTTTTATAATATCTTACTTCTTGCTTTATCTCATCACCAGCACTTGTAACTCTTAAGGAATCCTTACTCTATAATTCTAAAGAATGAAGTGGCTTATAATTTTGAATATTTGGATATTTGCTTGTTCTGAATATGAGTTACTATAAAATTATTTTTATTTGCTTATTTTTATCATTAACGGTGTTCCAAATAATCAGCATTCTCATTAATGCTTTTTAAAATTTTATTATCATTGTAATGGAAGAATCAGGATAAATATATTCAAAGATATATTGTCATTTTCATGGAAGACTACATAAAGAGCAAGTCAGCTTCCTTAGAACAGAAGCAAAGAGGGATTGAACCTCAGGTCTCACCTCTGATGGAAGAATGGCCAGGTACTTTCAGGCAACCCAGTATATTTGGAAATGTCTTAGCAATAAGCTTAGTCTTAGGTAGGTTGGCTCATGAAAAATGGCTGTATAAAACTACTGAACGTGGAAAGTAAATGTATGTATCTTTGATCAGCAAAGATAAGTAAACATCAAAGCAATGCTTAGTAGTGATAAACTATGCCTATAACTGTAAACCATTTTGATTTCATATAAATTTAGTTTCTCAAAAGAAATTTATCACTGTCTTGCTACATAAATATGTATAAACTTGTACTTCATACATGGAAATGAAATTGCAGCACAATAATCTTTTCCACAAAATGAGTGCTAGGGAAGTTTTTCTAGCTATGTTTTATAGTTCTTTTAGTGAGCTTTATCATGCTGCTTGAATTAATGGTATGTAGTTTTTCCTTGGAGTGCAAATGTGTAAAGAAATAGAAATTTGGGTGAAAACATGTTTTAATAATGCCATTTTACCAGAGCATACTACTAATGAATATTCAGGTTCTACTGGTGGGCAGTTTCCATCATAAAACTGGATTTGCAGATGAGGACAGCTCAGCATGAATCACAGCTGCCCTGATTTATTGAGTCTATTTTGACCTTGGACAAGTTATTTAATGTATCTGAGACTGAAGTGTGGTATTATTGCACAAAGTCCCCCCTACCCTAGTCTCTCTGTTGCAATCCTAACTCCCAGTTCTCAGAATGTTAGTGTATTTTGGGATGAGGTATTTGGGGATAATTGAGGGAAAAGGGAGAGTTTTGAGTGGGCTCTGACTTAATATGCCTAGTATTCTTATAAAACGACACTAGGACACACGTCATGTATTGACCACGAGAAGAGAGGCCTTCGAAGTCAGTCCTGCTGGCACGGCCATCTCAGATATTCAGCCTGAGGGAAAACCCATTCCTGTTGCTAGACATTTGGTCCCAGGTGCTATGTTAACAAAAGACTTGCAGCCTTTGGAAAAGGAAATGTGACTACCAACCAAAGCTGCTCTAGGGAATTCTGTGATGTCTGCCTTCTACTGCTTCATTTTTTCTTCTTTTCTCCCCCAACATACTTCTTTCATTGATTATTTGGGAATTTTATATAATGCACCCTGATCACACTTCCCAGTCCTCCCAGATGCACCCCTCCCCCAAACCCTTGTGACCTCCTGAGGAAAAGAAGGAAGAAAAAAATTACATAAATATATATTTAGTGTGTGTGTGTGTGTGTGTGCGTGTGAAGCCTAAGCATGATAAAATTCCTAGTGACCAGCCTCTTAGTGAAAATTTAGTCCTTCCCCACCCCCATCCCTGCCAAAAATCAACTGTGCTACACTTCAGCATCCCTATCATAGCTTTTAACCATTTTCTTCAATGGCTTCTTCCTATCTATATTGTTTCTTTTGTGGGAGGATTGGAGGGGAGAGGGAGAGGTTGTCATGGAAGCCTTCTATGACTCTCATTCTCAACTATGAGTCTGAAGCTATCTGTACCACTACAAAAAAAAAAAAAAAAAAAAAAACAAAAAAAACAAAAAAACGAAAAGGGCTCAAAGGAGTGCCCTTTGCAGTCATCAGTAGCAACAATCATGGACTTCCACATGGCCTCCGGTGGCAGTGTAGACCATGGACATTAACATGGCCTTCTTGATCCTGAAACCCTCTTCCCTATTTTGCCACATCCATCACCAGGCATGTGATGTTGGGAATGGTATTTGGTTCTTTTTATACACAATATGTCAAGTTGCAGCTGTAAAAGGGGTTGTTTGACGATGTTAGTATAAATTGATCTGGCCAGTTCTCATTTCTAACAAATACAAACAAAATTACATGTCTTAGAAAGATGGCCACTTGTAGACTGTCTCCAGTCAGGCAAGATCATTCAGCTTCAGAATGAAAGTGTGTAAGCTCAAATGATCAATCATAAAGTCAGGAACACATAATTAAGTAATATCCGTTATGCCGGATGTGGTTACTATGGAGGAAGATAAAAATAAATGTTGGAACAATGGCTGATAAAATCAGCACATTTATTCTATTAAGAAATTTATTAATAATAAAACTAAGATCAAGAGGCATGCAAAATGTATAAAATATTCAGTAAATAGTTACATAAAAGATTAGCAGGTTCTATTTAAAAAGAAGATAATATTTAAAAAAAATTTTGTATTTTTTGTAGTTGGGGACTGGCAGTGAGGCTGAGTCTCTCTATATAATCCTGGCTGTCTTGGAGCTTGCTATGTAGATGAGATCTGGAACTCACCCAGATCTTCCTGCTTCTGCTTTCTGAGTGAGGTATTAAATACACAGACTGCCATACCAGGCTAATATAAAATCTTTAAATGTCATCAATTTAAGAAAATATAAACAATTTATAAATAAATGAAAATATGAAATAAATGAATTCAGTAATATGCCAATACAAATTAGAATAAGCACACTTTGTCAATATCAACTCTTAGTATATGGCACTTTCATAGTAACTTCTGTGCCTTCTTAAGCTTGGCATAGAGTTATTTTATTCCATGATTTTGTGTTTCACTGAAGAAACAAATTGAATGCAGTGTCTTGATGTTAAATTGATACTGATGTTAAATGGAAACTACACTGAGTTGCTAATATTTCATGTAATGGATTGCCTAGTTAATCAGACATAATTAATTTATGGTCTCTAATGCAAAAGGAAACTCAGAGTGATACAAGGGCCAGGCTATCCAATCCTGCATTCCCCCTGCATAGCAGTAACTCAGTCAATAGCTAGTCACATCTGATTATCATCACACACTCAGGGAGTGCACAGCTATTCATACTGAGATTTATCAGAAAATGTGAACTCACTCTATCTCTGGAACTGTGTGAATTTAACCTATATTAATGAAATTAGCTCATTCAAAAAAAGATTCTCAATTCAGAACTGCTTTGTAAACTATTGACAGGCCTCTGGTTGTCAAAGTACACTGGTCTGGCTGTAGAGGCTGCATACACTCCCCTACCCTCATTCTCTAAAGCATTTGGCTTACAGTTCTTAGTTCATTGATGTTCTATTCACGGAGATGGGCTTTCTGAAATCAAATACTCCAGTCCCTAGGCTTATTTTCTCTGATGTCCTTGTTCCCCAAATCCTTACCTTAGCTGCTCAGTTTAGTGGTATTGTCCTAACAATTAATCATTAATGATTCAAGTCTTTCAGAACACTATTTTGTAATCTCCATTTTTTCCTAACAACTTGCCTATTTTTAAAATCATGCCTTCACATACTGAAACTCCAACAAAAGTTGAGCTACAAATACATTCCCACACATTATTTAGTTTCCATTCACTAACCACCATCTAATTTCTTCTTTATATGCCATTTAATTCATTGGTAATTATTCCACTCCTCTCACTCACAACCAACACTGTATTTACTTCTTAAATAAGCAAAATTCTTATTTTGGCACCTCTATTTTTTCATAAAATAGTAGATAATTTAAGTAGAGAAAACACCTAATGATGCTAAAGGTATAAATTTTAATTCATTCATCTCTCTTCCTCTGTATGTGTCAGAGGGGGAGGGTACACTCATCTGTGCCCCAATATATAAGTCAGCAGTAAACATTTTTGACATACTCTTTCGAGACAGGGCCTGTTGCGAACATGGAGATTGTCGTTTCAACTAGAATGGCTAGCCAAGGATCCCCAGGGTCTGCCTGGATCCATCCTGATGTGCTGTGTGTCTGGCTTTTAAGTCAGCTCTGGGTGTCTACACTCAGATCTTCATGTTGGCATGCCAAGCAACTTACCCGTTGTGCCATCTCTCCAACCACAGGTATCAATCTTAAAATTCACGATCACTGAACTAAACCTTTCACTCTTTGCCGTTTGTTTCCCTTCTCCAATATTTCACATCTTGGCTTTAACCCACAGCACTGCTTCCCCAGACCTTATGCAGTAGAAAATCTCACTAATTACTTCATTTTAAAACTGCTATCTGTGATGTCTTCTTGCTCACCGGCTTTGCTCTCACATTAGTTGAGTATTTCTCACCTCAGGTGAAACTGGACTCTCATCTGGAAGGCTTCTCTTTCTCTTTGCTTCTTTCAAGCACAACAATCTGATGGATCCTGTAAACAAGACCAGCAGACCAGTATGCAATATCCCATCATTGATGAAGGACTACTAAAGAAATTTGGGTTTGTTCTACAATAATCGCTAGCACTCTCATTAACAGTGACATTGTGCAATTCATTCAGATTGTTTGCTATTGTGGGGACATGCCCCATCTTGGTATAAGTGCTCTTCTACTTCTGAATTAAAAATAAAAGACATTCGTATTTATCAGAGTGTTTTATACTTGTATCTATCACCTACTACTAAAAAATGTGTTATTTTTTTTCAACTTTTCCAGACCAATGTTATTAAGGCATAGTGAAACTAAACTCCTGGGTTGTGTTTCTCTCTCTCTCTCTCTCTCTCTCTCTCTCTCTCTCTCTCTCTCTCTCTCTGTCTCTCTCATAAGGATTTTAATTATTTTCCCCCAGAGTGATGGCAAAATTTTCATTGTGGTAAATCTGATTGTATTTCTCAAACTATGATACTGAGTATTCTTAAAGAATTTCATTCAAAAGTTTATATTTGTGTTTCTGTAAGACGTGGTGATACTTTCATCAGTACCACCCTCATATAAAGTTATCTTCATTTCACAAGTCAGTTCTCTCTGCCATTTACTGCAGCAAGATTGGTAATGTTTTTACCCTAATATCCAAATAGTTCCTCCTCATTTAAACAAAGAACTTTTCTCATTAAAGAAATAATTTCCTTGGGTAAAGAACGACACACATACCTCCTCTGTGGCTTCCAAGTATCTTCTCCCTGTCTCTTCTCACATTATGGATAGCATTGTGTTTCTTGTGAGGATCTTTCTTTCTCTCTTACAAGCTGCTTTTAAGAAAAATGAGCAGATCTTTTTCAATATAAGAAAAGTGATTCTCTTTTACCTTCAAAAATATTCAAATGTTGAAATAATATATAATGGTTTAAAAGTTCACATTCAATTATTTCTAGCCTTTGTGAGATTTTTATATAGATTCCCCATTTAACCAATGCAACAGTTCAGTCATTAGGCCTATAACGTTTGTATTTGCTTTCAAAATTAATTATACACATTTTGGTTTGCCTAAAATATTGTCACTATACTTTTGAACCTTCTGAAGCAATTCTTGCTCAAAGCTAGATATTTTTATGCAGGTGAGATTCAGATAGACAAAAGTTAGACCTGCATTTTCAATTTCCTAGTTTCTATTGCCCAAACCCACACTACTTTTCTTACTATTGTCGTTTGAAGACACATCTGGTCAACCAATGATATTAAAATCCCCGAGAAACAGTTCTTCAGCATATGACCTTTATCTCTACAAAGTGACAAAAAGAGGTAATCAATAAGGAGTTAATAAAATGAATTAATTTATTTCTCTTACTTAGTACATAACAAGCAAATTAATCTAAGCAAGGTAATTTAACTGCCCTTAAATATTTTAATATTTCTATGAACTACTGCACTTTATGGTTCTGAAGTTTGGAATAAGAATTATAAAACAATAGTTCTAAAGGAGAAAAAGGGTGCAAATACACTGAAGTCTTTCCCATCAACAATAACAACAAAAAGTCGAAACAGAATGTTTCAGTTTAGAAGAACATGCATTTTCAAAATGAGAAGATACACAATGCCCATGGATGGAGGAAGTTTATTTAGTTGCCAACTTCATTTAGTATTTCATAAAATACTGCAGTGTTCTGAATTACATGGAGGTGCTTAAAATGTTGTGAGCCAGGTATATTTTACGAAACTAGAGATAACAATGTGATATTAGTCTGCATGAATAATGTTCCTTAAATCGAAACCTGTTTGATAGCTTTAATGGGAATCAGCTAGAGGATGGACTAAAGCCTGTGCTGAGACCTATCAGATATGATTGTAATTGCATTATGATTTGCATACTCAGGATAATTTGAATGATTCCAACAGAATGGAGTTATCTAGATCTATTTCTTGGGTGCTGTCTCACAGAGTTCCGTGCTGGAGATTTGACACTTAGGGATGACTGCTTTGAAATCATGAATAATTTTATATGTGGATTTGTGTTTTGCAGTTTTAATCTGCTAAAACAATAGCTCACATGCATGGAGCTTGGAGCCTCAGTCCTCTGCAGCTTCCTTACCCCAATGGCTCATTATCTGGTCTGAAAACTTATCAAGCCTCCTGGTCCCTGACCCTGCTTTCTAGCTATACCATCTGGAATCTTGCCGGCAATGTAGAGTAGTCTTAGGGATAATGAGGGAGGAACACCCAGCTGTCATAGAGTGTCCTTCTGGGGATTGCTGGGTTGATCAAAGCAGTGGCCATCCCATCTTAGACTGACATTGCCATGGAACATTAGGTGGAAAAATATTCTGTATCCTCTCTTCCGCCCACAATTTAGGTACTAAGAGCATCATGATTACCATTTACAAGGAAGATGCTTTGAGTTTTGCATTTTATCTCCAAAATTATGTCAACAGCACAGTCTAGATGTCAACTGTATCCTCACTCATAAAGAAGATCTTACTTTTACAAGAGTAACAGGATAATGAGATATGCAAATGTGATTGTGTATACAACTGTTATTTATGTCTGTATTGGATAAGCTTAGAATTAGAAAGGATCATTTATAGACAATCATCTGTTAGATTCTGCAAGAAACAAAAGAATTAAGCATCCACAATTGGGACATATTTTTATGCTTATGTTTAAGATGTATTTTTTTTCCTTTTTATCAATTAAGTATTCAATTTACTTTCATATGTGTGTGTATGCTTTGCCTGAATGTATTGCTTGTGCTTGTGGAGGTCAGAAAAAGGCACAAAATCCCCTGGACCTGGAGTTAGAGATGGTTGAGAGCTGCCATGTGTATGCTGGTGGCCAAATTCAGGTCCTTTAGAAGAGCAGCCGTGTTCTTAACTGATGAGCCATCACCCCAGCCCTTCTATTGTATTTTAACACAATATCCCGAGAAGTCTGTGATACTTTGATATTGAGGCTCTATGATATTGGTCTCTGAACTTCATGGACACAATAGCACAACCTACAAAGTAAACTATGTCTGTTGCTATTTCAAATACATAGAAAGCTATTAGGGTATGTAAAGACCTGTATTTGTTTTCTATACATCAGGAATAGTATGGTAAAGCATTATTTTTAAAATATTTTTCAAGAAGCATAATTAAACATAAATTTAACTCACATATCAACTAAAATCAGCTGCACACTGATTTTAGTTGATGGGTCACCTATAACAGTATGAGTTCTAAAAGCTTTTGAGTATTGTGCATGAATTCAAATTCGTCAGAATTTATCTGAAAAGGATGTATCCTGGTGACATAAACAACTACCTGGTTGAATATCTAGTTCTCAAACAGATTTGGGGCTTATTACCTCTTGAAACTAATAAGTTGAAATTAAAAGATACATTAACTAATACATCAAATCAAATGTGTGGCTCCAGGCAAGAGTTTATCCAGCTTTGCTACTCTGCTTTAAATCATAGTATTTCCTTATACTCTAGCAATCTGATTCCAATTTTAAATGCTGCAGCAACCAACATGTCCTCCTAGGAATTTCAGAACAGAGAGCTATGTGGAGGCAGAAAAATGCTTGATGCTGTGAGAGCTTTGTCACAACTGGCAGACAACACAGCTGAATCTAAAGGCATCATTTGGGCCTCAGGGCTCAGTACAGCTCAATCCAGGCAAATGTTGTCTTTCTTATAATTTAATTTCCACAAACCTCAAGTTGTAGAACTTTGGTGATGTCTAACTGTAAAAGCAATACTGAAATAATTTTTATTTAGAAGTAACTGAGATAAGTACAAAAGATATATTCAGAAGTATGAACAACTCTTAAAAAGAAAACTCTAGGAAGAAACAAATGAGCTCTCATACAAGTACCCAAATGAGAAATTTATATGGAAACTTGTTATTGACTTCTACCTGTAAGTCAGACTGTCTACCACAAGCAAAGCTGAATAATTGTGATTGGCATTTCTTTGTTTTCAATACTCAGATGAACTTGGCTGCCCTTTTAAAGAGGGACTGCCAATTCAGCTTTCTGATGTGTCTTTCTCCTTTGTCAGACTTTTCTAAGACTTATTTTGCTGGCAGATAGGATTCGCAGTTCCCCCTTTCCAGCAATCAACATCATTCTCTGCACTGGTCCGAATCTCTACTACATCTCAGTTCTCTCCCTCTTCTTGAAACTGTCTGTGTATCTTTAAATTCTTAAAGTCTTGTCCAATGACTCAGGTAATGCTCTTAGATAGAAGTTTCAGGAGGAAGGATTGGTAAATAGTGTTATGAATTTTTTTATTTTATTTTATTTTATTTTATTTTATTTTATTTTATTTTATTTTACAATACCATTCAGTTCTACATATCAGCCACGGATTCCCTTGTTCTCCCCCATCCCGCACCCCTCTCCTTCCTCCCAACCCACCCCCCATTCCCACCTCCTCCAGGGCAAAGCCTTCCCCCCGCCCCCACAGGTCAACCTGGTAGACTCAGTCCAGGCAGGGCCAGTCCCCTCCTCCCAGGCCTAGCCAAGGACCCTGCATAAGCACCAGGTTTCAAATGCAATAAATGCAATGAGCACAGGACCCAGTCCCACTGCCTGGATGCCTCCCAAACAGATCAAGCCAATCAACTGTCTCACCCATTCAGAGGGCCTGATCCAGTTGGGGGCCCCTCAGCCATTGGTTCATAGTTCATGTGTTTCCATTCATTTGGCTATTTGTTTGTCCCTGTGCTTTATCCAACCTTGGTCTCAACAATTCTTGCTCATATAGACCCTCCTCTTTCTTGCTAATTGGACTCCTGGAGCTCCACCCGGGGCATAGCCGTGGATCTCTGCTTCCAGATCCTTCAGTCATTGGATGAGGTTTCTAGCACGACAATTAGGGTGTTATGAATTTTTAATTCTTCTTCAATTCTCATAGCAGAGTTAAACCTCAGAAGTGGGAAGATTTTGCTAACACTGCCTCTTGGCTAAGGTTCTTTTGTTAGAAATACCCAGCCCATGTACAAGCAGTCTGAAAAGCAGCAGTAACATGTTGGGTACAATTACTTTTAAATAAATGCTCCCTTCTCCTTTCATCCATATGGGTAACCCTCAAAGCTATTTTGTGTAGGCTCCCTTGACTTATGCAGACTTGTGACTCCTATCATCTTCTCTGATTTCTCCATTGTGGCACAAAAATTACACATACAGCTTTGGGCCTTCCAGAGCCTTTAAAGAAATAAATTTAGGTCTTATTCAGACATATATCAAATATATAGGTTCCAAACAAGTCGGTGATCAAGGATAGAGGGTAATACTCTCAATCGGTAGAATGGTGAGCAGTGTACACCATTTATTAACTTCTTATTGAATAGCAAATGAATAAAAGTAAGTTTCAATATATAGTGTTCTGGGCTATGGTGATGATCTGTTCATTTGTTCAAGTGACTTAGGTGAAACTTGACATCTAATGTAAAGGGAAGTAGCTAGTAGAAAGTCTTGAAAGATAGATGTATTGTATATAGTAATAGGTCCACTAGAGAACACTACATTAAGTATCAAGATCTGCTGATCTGCTGGTATTCCTATTTAGACTATGTTACCTCAACTCCAGTTTTTCCACTTAGTATTTGAAAATGTGCCTATATAGAGAGCACTATGAGGAGAGAATGGTACAAGATACCCATAGAAAAATTTCATTGTTATCAAGGCAAGCAATGAAGTGTGAGTTAAGATATATTCATAAAGATTCTTCCCAGAATCCATAGGTTACAAAATAAAAAGCTGCTTTGCTTATTTGTAAGTCAGAAGGAATATTATATCTGATCAAAATTGAGTGTGAGGATATGAAATTATGTGAAATGACAATATTGTAAGTATGTAATGTGTAAATATTAAAATATTTCATTAATATCATAAATTGAAGGATACCCCTTTGTGAAATTTTGCATTTTATATGATGTAGTACAAAATTAAGTTGGAGCAAACCTACTTTAATAAAATAATAAAGGCACTATAACAAAAACATGAATACTTAATTAAATTGGAGCATCAAAACACAAATTAAAATCTAGGAACTATATTTTAATAATTTAAGACATTCTGTTTTTGTTTTCCAAGTCTGGCTCTCTTGCTTAATGTACTCATTTCCTGTGCTTTTGTGCTATAAATACTGCACTTTCATTTCTCTTTATAGTCGAATAAGATTCTCCAGTGTAAAGGTATAGATATTTTTTGTTATCCATTCATCTGAGAATGGGCATCTAGGCTGACTATTTCTTTAAGATATTGCAAGTAATGGAGAAACAAGGATGGACTTGCATGTATCTCTGTGGTACAATTCCCTTGGGCACATGCCCCAAAATAGCACACCTAAGTCATCCAGTGGTTCTCTGTTCAGCTCTCTAGAACACATCCTTTCTGATTTCTATAGTGGTTGTGCCTGTTTACATTCCACCAGTGGTAAATAAATGTTCCTTTTTGCCCATATTCTCCTGGCATTCATTGCAGTTTGTTTTATTGATAATAGCCTTTCTTAGGAGGGTAATATGGCCTCTAAAATCAGTTTCAATTGCACTTTCCTTTTGGCTAAGGAAGTTGACCACATTTTAAAGTATGTGTTGGCCATTTCTTCTCTGGTTTGGATTATTTATTCTGTTTATTAACCCATTGATTATTGATTGAAGATTTGTCACTTGGTGTCAAATTTTTTTCAGTTGTGTTTAGTTTACATGTTAACCCCCTTATCTGATGTGTAGTTGGTGATGGTTTTCTGCAAATGTGTGTACTGTCTATTCTCTCTAGTATTTAATGATAGTTATTCAGAAGCTTTTTAATCTCATACCATTGCATTTGTCAATTTGTAATGTACTTTCTGAAATATTTTTTTTTTATTTTCTTTAGTAATCATAAGGTTTCAGGTATTATATTGAGTCTTTGACACAGGTGTATTGACATATACATTTAATTTTACTTGATGACAAAATGTCTATTTGTGGTCCATCTATGAAAATGTGAAAAGCAGTTGGAGTGGATTATTTCTGGATCCTCTGTTCTATCCCATGATCCATTCCATGTTGTATCTGTCACTTTTGCTGGGCAGTAAAATTTTTGTTCACATATTGTAATATCTCTAGCATTGCTCTTTCTGTTTAGGATTACATGTTATAATCCAGATATTTTGTATTTCCATACAAGACTTGTTTCTAGTTATATGAGAAAAGTTACTGAAATTCTGATGGAGATTGCATTAAACTTACAGACCACTTTTGCTGATATAACCATTTTATAATGCAAATTCTAAAAATCAAGGAACTTTGAAGATCTTTCCATCTTCTGGGATCTTCTTCAATGTTTTAGGGCTTTCATTATAGAAGTGTTTTCACTCATTTCCTTGTTTAGGTTTCTCCTAACATTGAAAGCTACTGAGAATGGGATATAAGTCCTAATTTTTTTCTTGGCAAGTTAGTCATTGATATACAAAAAAAAAAAGAGAGACTTATAAGTGACCTTGTATCTTGTAATTGTTCTGAAAATGATTACCAGTTCTAAAAACTCATCTATTGAAGGAGTTTGTCTCTTTTTTGTTGTTGTTTAGAGGCATGCTTTATACTACCTGCAAACTATGTAATTTCTTCCTATCTTGTTTTTATCCTTTTAGTTTATTTATTCTGTCTCATTGTTCCTGCTGAGAAGTTTAGTACTATACATAACAATATACAATAATGAGAGAGTGAGCACACTAGTCTCACTCCAGATTTTAATGGGAAATATTTGCTCATATAATATTATATATAGGTTTGCCCTATAATCATTATCGTATTGAGTTGTATTTCTTACATACATAGTTTCTTCAAGATTTTTTTATTGTAAAGCAGTGTTCACAAATGTGTTTTGGTTTTTTTTTTTTTTTTTTTGGCAACAGCTGAAATGATTGTATCCTCTCCATCCATGAGTCTCTTTATGAGGTTTATTGCATTGTTTAATTCACGTTTGTTGAGTCAAGCTCACTGACTCTGGGATGAATGAAATTAGTCATGGTGCATAATCTTCTTAATATGTTCTTGGATTCAGTTTATAAGTATTTTGTTGGGAGTTTTTACATCTATGTTCATCAGTGAAATTTGCATATTATAAATTTTTTTAAAATTTATCTGTACCTAGTTTTAGTGTTAACATAATATCAATACTGTCAATGAGTTTAACAGCGTCCCTCTACTTTCTACTTTGTGGAATAGTTTTGGAGAGTATTAGTATTAGCTCTTCTTAAAGATTTGGTATAATTAAGCCATGAAGCCTCTGATCCAGGGCTTTTCATGTGGAGATATTCTTTAATTACGTCATCAGTCTCATTCCTGGTAATGGGTCTAATAAAGTTGTTTATATATTCTTGATCTAATATTAGTGGATTTTCCAGCTGCTTGAAATATGTTTTCAAATTATTCTTTAATGTTATGCTGAATGTCATTGAAATTTGTTATAACAACCTCCTTTCCTCTATAATTTTATTAACATGTGGTTTTTGTCTTTCAATTTTGGTTAGCTTGATTAGGGGTTTCTCAATCATCCTTATCTGCTCAAAGAACCAAAGAGCACATCCTTTAATTGTCTATACATATTGTTCATTTGTCACTGTTCTTTCATTAAATTCCACTCTAATCTGTGTTGCTTATTGCCATATGCTGCATTTGAATTTAACATTCTACTTTTCTAGAAATCTGAGGGGATTTGTCATGTTGTTTATATGAAATCCCTCTGATTTTTCAATATTTTTTTTTTCTGATGAGAGTGCCATAGTCACATCACCCACTGTTTTGTTTCCTGACTCATCAGAGATTTTGTAGTTTTGAGTGTTTGTTTTAAACATTGTGAGCCTCAATGCTTGGTACATAAATGTTAAAAATTATTCTACCTTCTTGGTATAATCTTTCCCTTTAGTAATAGGCGCTGAACTTCACTTCTTTCAGGTTTTTGTTGTATTTGCCAAAGAAGATTGTTTTCTGGAAGCAATATATGATTAAATTTTATTTTTTAATCTCTTTTATCCACATAGTTGTTCTGTGCCTTTTGGCTATTTGCACAGAGAGTTATTATTGCAAAGTGTTTGCTCAATTTTTCAGGTAGAACTGAATACATTGTACATGTGATTTTATCTCAGTTCCTTCTAGTGTGTGGATTTTCATATTCTTGGAAGTTTTGGCAATGCTTATTAGCTTCTTTTCTTTCTACATTCTTGAAGGTATTTACTATTGTCTCAAATTCATCCTCCATCCTTGATGTTTACTTTTATACTTGGTTTTACCTGTGATGATGCTTCCTACAGTTTATTATTTCTGATTGATTGATTGAATCTGTCATTCCTTACACTCCTATTTGGTTGATTTTTAAGATCCCAATTTCCTTTTATAATTTGCTCCATGTGTTTTAATTTCCTCTCCAAATTCTCAAGCATTTCTTCCTCATTCATAATTTCTTGCCTAGATCATGAATTGCTTTACTTAGTTCATTCATGCTTATTTGAATTCTCTATGTTGTCATGGTTCCATTAAATAGTAGGATTCTGTAATCCTTTCTAGAATTTCTCTCATTCCATTAGCTTTCGATTCTAGTAATAAGAAGTTGAGAAATTGTGAGAATGTAATGCCTTCTTTGATCATTTGTGTTTGGATGAACCTTTGTTGTATTTGTTAATGTGTCAGGATTGATAGATTTCTCAGTCTTCAGCTTTCTGTTGTGTTTCTGTTCTTTTTGTTTGTTTTACATGTATCTTCTTAGAGAGTTGTCTTTACTTGGGCTTATGTTTCCTACTGCGATGCAGGAATGAAGCCAACTTCAGTGATAGAAGCAGTGATCTGACCTTAATCCCAGAGTCACATTATCATAAATAGTACTTTCATACCTCACTGCACCCTTGAAAGTGTTCAGATAAGCTGGTGCTACGCACTGGTTGGGGAAAATGTAGTTTATAGGTTTTTAGAGGTATGAGTGTTAATAAGTAGTAAATAAAGAGGAGATTTAAATGAGAAAAACAGGGAATAAAGTATGAATGTTATGGAAAATTACACAGGCAGCTTCTACTGTTTGCTCTTAATCATAAATCCCAAGAATACATTTCTTAACTCCTTCATTTTCAATAGGCATTGTTACTCCTTGACTGTGGCCACACTCTGCTTCTATGAGGTAAGAAAATCAGTGGAGAAAATACCATGCAGAGGTTGAAGTTAAAAATAAAGTCATAAAAGCCTATTCAGGCAAGATACAAGATAAGCAAAACTATTATGCAACTAAAGGACAAATGCGCAAATCCAAATGAACATAAAAATAAAATAAAATATTCTATACCTTCTCAGTATCAGAAGGGTTTGTTTTCATCATCCCATTTGAATGTCTGTGATTGTGTTTTCTGCAGGTGGGTAGGATCGTGGTCATAGTAATAAAAACTAGGGAGATTGATATGTTTCTGTTGGGATCTCCCAGTCATAGACTTGCAGGAAAAACTTTATCTCTATAGATTAGAGATTGTTCTTTCCATGCAAAAAGCTTTCTCTGACTGAGGATCTGAGAGGTTGTAAAAAGCATCCCTATTTGTGTATACATTTATTAATTCATAGTCTCTTTCTGGACCAACTCACCTGGTAGTGTGTGACAAGTTTATCAGCCCACTCTTCACTCTCCTAATTTGTTCCTTTCCCAAGCAGTGCAAAGATATTTTTTGCTGAACTCACTTAAGAACACCATTGGATAATCTCAGCTTCAATCTCCCATGTCATACTTCTGCCTTCATAGCCACAAATTTCACTGCTCCACTGTTCTCTGTCCATGGTTTGTCTAGCCATATGGAGGAATCTGGTGCAAATCCAGCCTCCTTCAAATTTATTGTGCCATGTTTAACCCATATTCAAGAATAGAGAATACTCACTTAACAGCTAAAACCTGTATCTCCCAAAGTCTGCATCAAGGACAACTGATGCCCATTCACTGCTCTTTTAAGGAGTTCTCACTTAGATTTTAAAATTTTTTCTTCAGCTATTTCTATTATAGGAATAAAGTCCTTTCTTTTTCTTGTGACTGCTGTCTTTCACCATGTCACAAAGAGGTGGCTCATAATCAATCATCTTCCCCAGAATTACAAGAATTTGTTTCTTGTCTCATGTTACTGGAAGCAGTCCTCTGCTGTTAGCAATCTTAGTCCAGTCTCTGCTTCTATGATGATAGGGTCACCAATTGTAAGTCTCCCTCTGTCCTTCCCATAAGGACATCTGTGACTACAGCAAGTGCATATGACAATGCTAAAAAAAATACCTTCATATCAATACCTTTAACTTAACATCTATAAAGTTATCCTTGAAAAATAAAACCTTCTTGAGATATTCTGTGGATTAGCAGGGAGTCATATTGGGAACATGAAGGAATATTATAAAACCCAATATTGCAAGTATATTTACAAAGATGTATTAAAAATTACAAGATTAAGAAATGTCATATGGTTATATTAATATAAGAAAAAGTAAAGTATAGGAAGAACCATAATTATAAACAATTATATTTTCTTTTTTAGTTATTTGAAATTAAAATACATCATATCTATTTTCTCTATTCAAAACCTCTTATGAAACCTCCCTTTCTCTGTCTCAAATTCATGTTCTCTGTTTCTTTAATTATTGTTAAACACACACACACACACACACACACACACACACACACACACACACATATACACACACACACACACATAACCTGTTCAGTCCTTATGGACTAACCTGCTCATCCTTACTGGATGTACATGATTTCAGAGCTGACCACTTGGTAATAGATATCCTTGTTCTTGTCTTATTCACAGGTTGATTAGACTTCACGCACGAAGTTTTTCTGATACACAGGAGACACAATCTCACATGAAAGTTACATTTGTCTGGCTCTTACCATCCCCTTCTTCCACAATGAAGCTTGAGCATCAAGTGAGGAGCTGGGTTGCAGATGTAGCAGTTGGACTGAGCACCACAGGCCACTTGTGCCCTTTATAATGAAAAAGATTTGTTTCATTATTTTGACAGGTCACATAGCTAAAAAGTAATTTAAGAAAGAAATGATATCTTATAAATAGAAACAGGCCCAAATCTTTTTCCCCCCTTTTTATTGGTTTATTGTCCATTTCTTTTAGATTTTCCAATTTGGTGGAATACATGTTTTTTTTTAATTTATTTTATTTTATTTTACAATATAATTCAACTTTACATATCAGCCATGGATTCCCCCGTTCTCCCCCTCCTGCCCCGCCCCCCTCCCGCCAGCCCACACCCCATTTCCATCTCCTCCAGGGCAAAGACTCCCCTGAGGATTGAGATCAACCTGGTGGACTCAGTCCAGGCAGGTCTAGTCCCCTCCTCCCAGGCTGAGCCAAGTGTCTCTGCTAAGCCCCAGGTTTCAGACAGCCAATTCATGCACTGGGGACCCGGTCCAACTGCCTGGATGCCCCCCAAACAGATCAAGCCAATCAACTGTCTCACCCATTCAGAGAAACAATTATAATGCTTTTTAAATCAAGAATTGATAAATCACATAAACACACTTTAAATATGATGCAAAAGTCTGAATTAAAAAGTAAAAGAAACAAAACTGACATTTATAAAATGGCTTAACTCATTTACTCAATTAGCAATAGCTTCTGTCAAACACAAGTCAGTTTATTTCTCTCTCTCCTTCTCCCTATCGCCATTACCACCTTTGCCATCTTTTCTCTTCCAACTTCTTTGTTTCTTGTGTTTTATTCTTCTTGAGATTAGATATGACTATGTGGTCCTGGGAGGATGGAAAGTCATGATCCTTCTGCCTCAGATTCCAGAGTATTATAATTATAGGCATGCAGTGTCACCTATGCAAGTATCAGAGTTCAAAGTGTTAAAATACTGTGGTATCGCTGGGCGGTGGTGGCGCACGCCTTTAATCCCAGCACTCGGGAGGCAGAGGCAGGCGGATCTCTGTGAGATTGAGGCCAGCCTGGTCTCCCAATCGAGTTCCAGGAAAGGCACAAAGCTACACAGAGAGACCCTGTCTCATAAAACAAAACAACAACAACAACAACAACAACAACAACAAAAAATACTGTGATATCTACTCTCTATGTAAAAAGAAGTCCAAAGAGAATTTAAATGAATATCTTGAACATCTTAAAACTTATATTTTTCACTAGACTATTAATAATTTATAAGCTGTATGTGTGAGAAAGTATAAAACAAGACAATTTGCATTTGCAGACATAAAGGACATGTCCTTAACAATGACTTTTAGGAGGGTTTTTTTTTTTTTTTGTAAAATAAGTAACACTAAGAAATTACAAGATGAGATTATTATGAAGAAATATTTAACATACTTGAACCAACACCTACCTTAGAAGAAAGTCATTTTCTTTGGCGAGTGTGGCAACTGATAGGTAACCCATGCTCCAGTAGATATTCCAATACCCGTGAACACATTGGAAGCACTAATTGTAATCATTCAATCATTCAAACCTTGGTTTTTTTTTTTTTTTTTTGTTTTTGTTTTTCGAGACAGGGTTTCTCTGTGTAGCTTTGCGCCTTTCCTGGAGCTCACTTGGTAGCCCAGGTTGGCCTCGAACTCACAGAGATCCACCTGCCTCTGCCTCCCGAGTGCTGGGATTAAAGGTGTGCGCCACCAACGCCCGGCCAAACCTTGGTTTATGGACCAATTAAATTTACTAATCACAGTACTTTTTTTCAAAATAGAGTTAAATAGGTAAAATGAATATAATATTTTAAAATACTTATAAAATATATTTATTCTAGTGCTTTCTGTAAGGCTGGGTTTGTGGATAGGTATTGATTAAATCTGGTTTTATCATGGAATATTTTGTTTACTCCGCCTACGGTGAT
>CABHPP010145298.1:0-30883 GCA_902168425.1 Peromyscus attwateri
GATTTAAAATATTAAAATGATATCATAAGATATAATTAGAGATAAACACATTTGCTCTTCATGGCCTGAAATTGAGTAGCTTCAACTTGATATTTAAATAAATCCTAATGCTTTGATTCCCTAGATAGCATATTATGCAGAACTTATATGCAGGACTAAAATTTTAAAAAAATAGGCATCTGTATAAAAGTTCATCATTTCTCTTTAGAGCAACCCAAGAAATTAAAGGGGGTCACAAGCATCATCTTTTGTGGCTTACAGAGATCACTGAGAAACAGAAGGCCAACTGTGCCCCAACCTCTGTGGACCTAGCCCTGCTTATTCCCAACTGCCATCATGAGGCTCTGTAAATGAGAGCTGGAGGCATTTGAGAGGAACACTGTCTCCTGACACACACAACATGTTGGCAGAGTCAATGGCAGAGGCTGCATCTTCTCTTCACAAAAAGGCCTGACCTATCACTTTGGAAAGACATCCATTAATCCCCTAAGCAGTGATGTAAGAAGTGAATCAAAACAACCAAAACGTACAAAGAGACACAGAGCACACTGTTTGGAGGATATTGGAAGACATTAACCTTTCAAAAAGGAAGAAAAAAGTGGGGGATGGAATGAAGGCAGAACTTCTTCAGGTGTCCTTACGCTAAATGCTTAGAAAATGATCATAGAAACTCATCTTGGAAAATCAATCACGGTGAAAGACAATTCTTCACAAAATCAGCCTAAATCCCACCTGGGTTGAGCCAATTCTTCTTTGCTAAAGCAGAAACCATGACTCTGATAGTGCTAGAAGCTAAATAGTGTGCAATTTTACACGAAGCACTCAGGTCTGAAAACTCTGGACCTACACCAGAGAGTAAGTACAAATGGACTCATTTAGAGGACTCTCCAAAAATCCCAAGAGGGAGAGAAAGGAGGAAGGAAGTGGGTGGGGGAGGGAGGGAGGGAGGGAGGGAGGGAGAGGGAAGAATAGAAGACCAGGAGAGGGGAGGAAAGGAGAGAGAGAGAGAGAGAGAGAGAGAGAGAAGAGAGAGAAGAGAGAGAGAGAGAGAGAGAGAGAGAGAGAGATGGCAGCTCAAAACAGCCATGTTCTAAAATAAACAGTAGGAAGGAAGATGGACAAAACAAACGGAAAAGTAGTTTAATTATAAAAATTTACAAGAAAGGGTTACAATGAGCACTTGCCCTCACAGCCGTGTGCTATTGGGATTTATCAATGACTAAGAAAACGTCACAGGTAGATTCAGCATTCTGCTAGAGATAAGTGTACCAGGAAGACTTATTGTGAGGTACAAGTTGAGCCTGTGGCCTAGATGCCCATGAGCCATTCTGGTGGAAGCAAGGATTAATCAAAGAAACACTGGAGATAAGGCTAAAGAAATATGCATTAAATAATTGAAATACAAAGAACCTTTAATATATATATATGTATATATATATATACATATATGTGTATATATACACACACACACTGCATTTAGGAGTGAATTGCAGCTAAAATTCAGCTAGATGGATTCTGATATGACTGAAAAGAATCATGATCAAGCTTCATTGACCTTAATTGTCCTGTGGCCTATGTGTCCCGAATTACCAAAACACTTTAGCCATAACACACTAAGGCACCCGTCCATCCCATGTGTATTCACATCTATCCTTAGGTTCTACACTATAGACGAAATAGCCACCAAGAAATGTCACTTTCCCCCATTCTTATGTTCAAGTTATCTTAGTTTTGAGTTGGTTTTGTTTTTGTTTTTGCCAAATTCCCAATCTCTGGTTTAGTTTCTAAATTAAAAATGCACAACAAATGATAATTGTTTGGTTTCCGACCCTTTCAACTGTAATTATTGGAATTGCCCAGTGTAACCAAAAGTCACTCTCTTGTTTGATATTCAAGATGAATAATTATCTTTATATCCATTAAATGAGTATCAAATTCTATGCTTCAGAGTCTTAGGATTCCCTCAAAGAATTATATTCACATTCCCATGTGTGTTCATGAAACAGTGGAGGAACAAATGAATAAACTAAAACTATAGAAAAGAATGTTAAGAAAAATAATATATTGGATCCCAAGTATTTCAAATCATTTCCAGAAAAAAAGGGGGGGAATAATTAAAACATCTTTGCTCAGTACTTTTATATCTTAATTGTTTTGTCATTTTAAATTATTAGTCTGTGGTTCATAATTTTTGATAAATAATCCTGTCAAATAAGACTATAAACTACCTCACACCGTGACTTTATCAGAAATTATTTAATTTTCAGAGCTTGAAGCACAATGATAAACATAGAGCAGGCACTTAAAATCATTAAAGCAGAATTAAATTAGATATTATAAATTTACTTTTTCAAGTAACATATTGCACAGTTTCATGTACAAAGACTAGTATTTTTGCATGAACTATTTATCCTCAAGTTATACTTGCTATTCTGGTCATCACAGCTAATCCTACAACTAGAAAATACAAGTTAGTTGTATTGTGGAATTTTAAACTCATGCCATAAATACACTGCATTATTTAAAACTTTTACTTTTTTTTAACAGAGTTGACAAAACTGACAGAAACATTAATGGGAAAATAATAAAGACAGAATGAAAGAATTTTGTCCTCATGGAAAGTAGAGGTGCCTCTTCAGAAAGATTTTTAAACAAGCTTTGGCATAAAATATACTAAATCCAAGAAGAGATCCTTAAGGACATCAGCTACTCTACACAAGTAACAGTGTAGTTCACTGCTGTTTGGGAATGCAAATCAAAGACAAGAAAACCGGAAAGTGTCTCCATGCTGCCTTTGAGGTCCCCACCTCAAGCAGGGGACACACAAAAAAAAACCTCTGCCTTGTTGGATCACTGTGAAAATTAACTGAGGTTACAACTGTACACAGCACTGAATACCACACAAAACTAGGTTAATGTTAGCCATGAATCCCAGCGTAGGAATGTGATATCTGGAGACTATTCAATGCCAAAGAAAATATTAACTTCAGAGGATGTAAAGGTTTTAACATAGGAGGCTCAGTCACTTCATCCACATGCTCATTTGTCACGTCTTATTCCACGACAGGCCATCTTATCTGAGAAAAAAAAAAAAAAAACTTGACAAAACAAACAAACAAACAAAAAACTGGAATGAAAGGTTTTACTTCATGAAATTCCTACCAGAAAAATATTCACGTGTTCATAAACAGGAAAGGATGGGAAACAAACCTAACAGAAGTCATGATAAAAGCGCTGTCTGGCGAATAGCATAAAAAATAAATTAAAATAAAAAAAATAAACCCTCTGAAGTCTGCTTCTCTCCTGATACCATATCTGAACAGACTCTCAGGCCCACCATCCCCATCCCTGCATGGACCTGGAAGAGCTCACCTCCCAACGTAGCCCTGAGGGCACAGCACTGAGACTTTCTTGTTGCGTGCAAATGATTTTGTAAATCAGGCAAGGAGCCCTCCAAGGAAGCAGAGCTTCCTAACAGGATTATAGAAGCCAAAGCCTGGAACATCTCTGAGCTGCTGCCTCAGCCCACCTCCAGCATGCAAGGCTTCATTTGCAGAACACAGTCAAGAGTATCAGAGATGACAGCTCCCCATTAAGAAGAGGAATGTAGCTCGAATATCCAGAAGATGTATCCAAAAGGAGCTAGCACTACATCTAAGCCCACACCGCAGAGCTTTATGTGAAAGGATTCTTTCACAGCAAAAATAAATGGGGGCTGAGGATGTAGCTCAGTGGTAAGAATACTTATCCAGCATATGTGAGGCTCTGGGTCTCATCTCAAGAACCTAAAGAAAAGGAAGGGATGAGAAGGGAAAGGAAGAGGAGGGACAAGGGAAAGCGAAGGGGGGTGGAATATTGATCAAGAGGTTATCTTAATGGAAGACTCACAGCATATCCAAGTGGCACATAGAAGTGGGCAGACAAACTGCTCTTGTGGCCCTTACAGGCTAGAGAAACATTCCCACGGCAAATGGTTAAATATACAACATTAGTTCACAAGGATAATCATCTAGTCTAAAGATGAAGGGAAACTCTGGCATGGATTCATTGTATAACTTCAGGATATGGTGATTAGAAATAAAACCACACAGGTCAATATAGACACAGCAAGGTTGGAAAGGTTCCAGTGGGGGGTATGTCTGAAAGGTGAGCAAGATGTTATTTAAAGTAAGAGGGAGTGTGTGTGTGTGTGTGTGTGTGTATGTGTGTGTGCATGTGACTGTATGTATGTCTGTGTATGAGTATATATGAAAGTGTGCATGTGAATATGTATGTGTTTGAGTGTGCGCATGTGTGAGTATATGCTAGTGTGAGTATAGGAGGTGTGTGAACATATATGAGTGTGCATGTGTGTGTATGAATATAGGTGTTAATGTGTGTGCAAGTGTGTGTACATGAGTATGTGCACATATATCTGTTAGTGTGTGTGTGTGTGTGTGAGTGTGTGTGTATTTGTGTATGAGTGCACACGCACTTGAGTCAAACTAGCTACCCATATACAAAGTGCCCTGCTATGTGCTTATTGGATAAATTTGTTTTATAACTCTAACACTAATCATAAAGCTTCCCGCAAATCCTTCCACCTACCTACCAAGCCCCCGAAAGCAAGGAACATAATTTTAATGAATACTTAATATACCTTTGGGGATTCCAGATTCACAATGGAAAGCTGAGACTTGAAAAGTTTAGACATCTCTAAATATTTTCTCTTCTCTCAGAGCACTTGCTGTCTACTTTAGTGATACATGCACTGTGTTCTCTGTGTTGTGTTCTCTCAGTGAAATCTGAAAACGTGTTTCCAACCCAGGGAGTCAGATTTCATAAGCAATATGGAATAACAAACTCAGACAAAAGTGAAGAAGGCATGAGAGGACCTACAACCCAATAAAGCAAATAAAATTGTAGTCCCAACAAATCTATCAACTGTAAACATCTGCTCCTGAACATAATGGATATGTGGCAGAGAATGAAGTAAAGTATGTTTAATACCTTCTGTGCCTTGTACTAAACAATACTGCATAGACATAGAGCTTGCTTAACTAAACAACCATGTTTAATTTGAAAATCTATTGCAAACACAAAAGTTAAAGGCCTTGGCTGCAGAATCAAAGAGGCATTATTACTTCCTGAGATGCCACCGGCTTGACATATAGTAATGAACAAGTAAAGCTAAGTGAATATAGGTCAAGTGCTTCTAGGGCTGGCCTCAAGCCCCCATTGTTGGAGCTGTCAGGGTGCCCAGCACACACCTGAGAAAGGGACATGGTGTCACTAATGAGGAGGTCGGATATCAGAAAGAGAAAATCAGCTTGTCTCTACTGAAGCGGTCCAGCTACCCCCACCAACTTCAAAAGAGGACTCCTATGAAGAGGAAGTGAACAAGTACATTCAGGAAGCTGATCGATGAGAAATACCAACAAGTCTGGTGGTCCCTGTCTGCACCTTCACGGTCTGGGGCAGGAGAAACCTGTGTAGGTAATGTGTTCTTAACCACAGCCTCAGCCTGCCCTAGGGAGGCATCATGGGGAAATGGTCCATTTGAACTAGAAGGTTCTGTCCTATTTAAAAGATGTTCCCAGCAAATTCTTTTCTGTTTCTCTCATGAAAATAATACAACCCACAGGCACCACCTTTCCCTTTCTCGGCAGAGGCTGTTTGTCACAGGTTAGCCTGGCTGCTTTGCTAACCTGTTTGTAAAGGTTTTGTTTAGCAAATGTTGGCGTGAAAAGAAGTTTCACACATGAGGGCGCTTTATTTTCCCAACATCCTATTTCTAGATACACTTTAGAGATAAAGAAACGAAGGTGTAAGGTAATCTAACTTGGACCCTAGTTCAGATCAGGATCACACCTTCCTCTTGCCAGAGATAACAGTTATGGCTAATCCTGGCCATGGCAAGCAAAGCGGAGAAATTTGAACCTGTTTTTGTTTTGTTTTGTTTTTACATAGTAGAAAGATCTGTTCATTTGATAGTTTCCTCTATATAAATCAAGCCAGACTGCATAGGAGCCCGAGAGAAGAGAGTCATAAGGGAGAAAGAAAAAAATGATTTGATACAAAAATTGACAAATCTAAAGAGATAGAAGAAAGGAGAGAGGAAGAGAGGGGGAAGAAAGGGAGGAAGAGAAGGGAGTGGAGAAACAGAAAGAGACAGGGTGAGGGATAGAAAGAAATTGGGAGCTAAGAAAAGCTAGACAAGCCCTCCTCAACACCAGCTGGATTTGGAGGGGCCCTTGGACCCTGTCAAGCTGGATTCCTTCTAATTCTCTGGGCCTTCTAATTTTTTTCATTTTACTCCCTGCTCACGAATCTTCCATCCAAAGGTGTCTCTGGTACTTGATTTTAGTGATTTGCCCAAAACTGGCAATAAGAAGTGTGCGCCATGTCCTTCAGTGCATCAGGAACAGCCAGTCTCTGGGATTACTAAAGACAGTTCTCATTTCTTCAGTCCTACTGAGAACTGCCATTTGCAACCACCCTGGCCAGGGGAGCACAGTGCTGGGGAGGAGAGGTCACTGCCAAGGATTTCTGGAAAAACAATAGTACTTGTCTACATTTTCAGTTAATACTAGAGGTGACTTTTGCTGCAATAAGAAAACAAACAAAAAAAAGTGGGATAAACCTATGCAAATTTGAAGTCAAATCTATGAAATATAATCAAATCATACTGCATTTTTTTTTCCCAGAGTAAATCAATGAATACGCAAGTGGGCTTCGGTGGTTTAAAATTCCATCAGTTCTTCTGAAACAGAGCAGAGCTCCTGGAGAATCTCAGCAGAGCATCAGGCATGAGATGAGATGAGAGTACTATCCAGATGGATTCTGAAATTCCAACTAATGTTTGCTGACTTTAACCAATAAACCCTTTCAAGGGGAAAAAAAAAAAAAAACCGTGGTAAAGTAACCCAGGGCGGATATAACTAGGGGATTTTATTTATTTATTTTTAATATACTTTCTGCTTTTGTATGTGTGCATTGTGTGTGTTCATATGTGTGGATGCACATGTGTGGGCGTATTTCTGCACATGTGTGCTGAGTGTAGATACCATAGGACAGCATAGGGTCTCATCCATGCTAAATCCGGAGCCCTCTGATTTGCCTAGTCTAGATAGCATAGTTTGTCTAATCTCAGGGGTGAGGACCTCTCCTGGATTTAAAGGACACTGCAATTCATGCCCTGCTTTATGTGGGTTCTGGAGATCCAAACTACCCCTCACATTTAGCCCGCACTGTGTTCATTAGGCCATCTCTTCTGTGAAAGTTGGATATGAAAGTTTTTAGATTATTGTAGCTTGAGGGCAAATACTACTAACACAGATAAAATATTAAAAATCACAATATAATGCTTAAGCCTAACTCTGAAATTCAACCAATGATGAATATTTCCATTAACTGTTCAAAAAAATGCCTAGTCTGAAAATAAGTCATGACAACGATATTAACAAAAGTGATTAAATATTCATTGGAAACATAAAAATAGTTCTGCCCTCACAGGGCAAGTTCCTAATAGTTTTGCAGTTTTATTATTGGGAAACAGCACAACACAGTCAGGATTGCCTTTTTCAACCCTCTCCAGGTCCAGGTCCTTTTCACTCAGCTCAGACCCTATTCCTGCTTGTAGTCCTGTCCTGTCCCATAATGATCTCTTATCACCTTTATATCCACACTCATCTAGTTGAATTAACTTGAAAATAAATATGTTGCACATGGCCTGCCATTCTTAGGATACAGTAACTAATGGGCAAGATTTATATTTCTAAAATGTCATTCCAAATCATTTATATGGGGCTTGGGTTCAAAAACGTATTACACATGGATCAAATTTCTTTTTGTGTACAAAGAAAATGAAATAAAGACAGAGAAATGGGAAGTTTGGGAATGTATAAGTTAAAAGTTATAAACTTAGCAGTTTAACTGCTAAGTTAAACTGATGTGTTTTTAAGCAAAGGCTGCACATGAGAGTGACATTATGATCTGTCATCTATAATCAGAGATGTCTGCAGAAAGTAAACGATGTTTTCATTCCTTTTTCCATTCTTGTTCATGTTTTCCCTAAAATAAGTTGAAATGCTTTTCTAATTCTTTGTGAGGATTTCTGAGGGCAACATGATTTTTAATAGTTTCAAACTTTAGTGTGTTAGCATCATAGTTTGTCTAGTGGGTAAGTTTTTATGGAGACTCTGCCCCTTGAAGAAGCCTGGATGAAAAGTTGAGCATTTAATTGCACAGCACTTGAAGGATGGAAAGCTTTTCAGGTGGCCTCATCTTAGACCCTCAGAGCAACTGTTGTATTTTAAAAAATGGCTCATGGTGGTCACAGTGGGTGGGAGCTGTGGAGAGAGATACACCATGCAGACCACATTCACATGTAGAGTTTTATTGAGGGTAAGGGAGAGAAAGGAGCTGAGAAGAGAAGAGGAAGAAGAAGAGAAGAAGAAAAAAAAGAGATGGGAAAGGGGGAAGAGAGGAGGTGTAAGGTACCTGGAAGAAAGAGAGGAGAAAGAGGAGAGGGAACAGGAGGGGAGGGAGAGGGAGGGAGAGAGGGAGAGAGAGGAGAGCGGGGGTGGGGCTGCCCTTTTTTGAGAGGATGTCACATGCACAGAGAAACCACGTGGCAATGAGCACATGACATTGTCAGGATCCTGAGCAGGCAAAGTATTGCCTGCATATTGGCCAGGTCCCCATATTAGCGAGTCTGAATGTTAACAGCAACCCTGCAAGTAGGTAAGGCCATTTCATCAATGACATAGAACAGAACAGGAAAACGAGAGCATATTTAATGACTTGGCCCATGTCACAAGAGCTATTAACAATACAAAGAGGATCCAAAGCTCGGGCATCAGCCCATTACCTATTTTGTTCCTGGAAGTTTCATTTTTTAAATAGATCTTTGGGATTGCGAGTGATTGGGTTCTATTTCTAGGACTTCAGTGTTTTCACACCGAACATGTTTTGATTTGATAATTGGCAGTGATATTATCGCTTATTGACAGCTCGCGCGGTGCTTCTTAAGGCTTTTGTGCAGCTGTTTGACAACACGGCTTCATCACTCTTCCTGAACTGTCAAGCATCCTGCAAACCTACTTCTTGCTAGGAGCATGCATGAATGTGAATGCTTGACTAGATTCTGTGTACAAAGGAAGCTCGATCATGAGCCATGGCACGCGAAGAAGGTCAAAGACAGCTGAGCCAAATCGCGTGTTACTTGCACACTGCTGGTTCTGCTCATTTTGATGGCTCAACACAAATGGACAGCATAAAGGTCATTATGAAACACACTCAGCAGTCTCTAAAAACCGGCTTGCCTGAATTCCTCAAAAATGACCGCACACAAAATATGTTAGTCAAGAGGTGATGGTGGCTTCCAAGAGGACAAGGAGAAAGGATGGCATGAAGGAATGCAGGAGTCTGGAATGGATCTCCTCCCCAGTGTCTAGTTGTCTCTGAGTGACACGAAACCGACGTCACAGCTGTTGGTCTAGTCGTCCAGATATGCAGAATTCTGTGAGCTTCAGCTTTCATTCTTTTGAATACAGTAATAAATTGTTATAGCATTAAGAACGGCTTTTAAAATATTACATAAGATTCCTACTGAAAACGGTAATTAATTATCCCATTCTCCTAGCTAGGGATCACTTCTATTAATTAACAGTTTCTTTATAATAGGGGAAACCTTTTTATTTCAAGTTTAACCACTGCATCTAGCTCTTGTCTGCTTTCTATTTGCCTCCTTTTAATTAGCTGAGTTTGACTGTATAAAAATCTGTAACATTTCCAAAAGAGTTAAATGTACTTTAACTAGCAGGCACTTAATGCAACACAACAGTATTTTTCTTTTGTTTTCTAGCCTTTGCCTGAAGTTTAGAGAAGGCTAACTTACAGTTGAAACATGTCAAAGTTGGCTCAACTAAAAATAAAATTGGCATGGCACTTCAGTAAGACAATGAGTGTAAGATGTTCTGCCTTGAATATAAAGACAAGACTGCTTGCAGTAAGTGAATAGCCAAACTGTCTAAGAAAATGGCTATACCTAAAAACATGAGTTCAGTTTCCCCTGTAAGGCCCAGAAGATGAGGCCAAATGCATTCTAGCTATCCAGACAGCTACGCAGAGAACATTAGCAGCTTCCTTTCCAGAAGAGTCACCTCCCCATCACCACACATCAAAGGCCAGATGGAGCAAAGCCAGCATGCAGTGAACAAGGTTGGCTGCTACTGTGGGTTCTGAGGTCTTCCTGGCTCGGAACTCTTAAAACAGCTCGCCTACTCTCAGGACTGCTGGCTTTCCACCCCTATTAGAGTGATTAGTAAACACATTTAAAGACCCCTGCAAGATTGTAAAGGTTTCAACCACAGAACCCACGTCTGAGTTGTGTCTGTGTACCCAGCACCAAGCTCAGTGTTGTGTTCCCAATTGTGAGGCATCTATACTTGTTAACACACTAGAGCCTTGTCATGAACTGTTTAACTTTTCTTCCAGAGCTTCACCAGACTCTGCAACAAAGCCAGTACCAAGTGAAAGGAAAGAGCTTCACAACACTGCAACACTTGCAAGGATCCTCATCGGTCAACCATTCAATATGACTTAAGACAAGTGGTGTCTGTGCCTGGTCACTCCTAACTCCTCCTCTCCTGTAAGGAGAGAGGAAATGACGGGCCCATCCAGACTTCAAGGACACTGGGAGACAGTTATTTCAATAATATTAATGTGGGACTCATTTCTTTTACATGTCTGTCATGAACTTTCCCACACACCAGTTTCAGAATTTCACGTTTTATGATGTTGATTTCACATAGTCATACTCACAAAGAACCGAATTCTGGTCTTTATGCAGACTCACAGTTGCTGTTAAGTTAATCAAGAACTGTGTTTATGCATTTAACAACTGAATCTGCTACAAACTTATTTCCATTACTTGAGGAGTATAGTGATTCTGATACACTAAATATTAAGGAAAAAGGTATTTGAAAAATCTAAACCCATGCTTGAGTCTTTTGAAAACAAATGGACAATTCTTTGATGGATTAAAGCTGAAATAATCATTCTACAACTCACTCTTCTTGGACCTGAGGAAATGGTCCCTAAAGATTCTCCTTTAAGGGCCTAGGCATTTGCTGAGTCTGGAAAAAAACAAAACAAAACAAAAATCAAAGCAAAACACCTCACTTGGAGGACCACAGAAATTTCCCATAATGCAGGTGGGGGGTGGAGCTTGGTTCCGCTTACCCATCTTTCCTGCCCAGCAGCTGAGCCTTCTCAAGATGGTGCAGCAAGAAACTCCAAGTGGAAAACTGACCCTCTACTCAAGATCAAATGTCACTGCCACCTTTGCGCTAGATGGTGCTCAGACTTTTATTCAATCAGAACCAAGTGTGAAATCTATGAAGCTTCTCCCCAGAAATAATCATGTATGCAAAAAAAAAAACCCATGCTATTTCAGATCTATTTCAGATAGCCATTGGTACTCACTAAGGTTATCTGTGAATCCATAGATCTATTGGTTCATGAGAAAAAAAATCTGTGCTCTGGATCATGGATCAAGAAATGATGACTTCCTTCACCATAACAAGAGTATCTGATTTACCATTTTCCTTCTCACACACCCCAAATTAAAACAATAAATTGTGTTCTAGAATTTTATACATGCATACAATGCAATATGATCAACCTTCCTCTGACGTCACCATCCAACTCCCTCACAGCCCCTTCAGGCACACATCCTCACCCAGTTTCATGTCTTTTATAACCCACTCTGCATGGGTATGGACTCCCTCTTTTGTTTTTCTCCCCCATACGAACATGATTTTTAAAGATATACATTAGTACAAATGTCTGAATTTTACAGCAGTTTCTTTAAATGCCAAGGAATGAGTCATACTTTCAAAAAGTAGGCAGGGGTGGCTCATTCTATTATGTTTCCTGAGGTGCATGCCATAGATGCATCACAGGTGGAGAAAATTACCTGGGCAAATCACCCAACCTGGCTATTGTTAGAATAGCCATTGTAAATAACCAGGGAAACACCCTTCATAGATATTAAATACCACACTTGTAATTGCTGTAAAAATACAATTCCAACTTGTTTTTTTTCAATGCAAAGGAAGTGTTACCCTGGACTCAGATTTATCATTTAGAAATATCACAACTGCACTGAGAAAATTCAGCTCTTCCAGCTTCAGACTCTCATGTGACCTCAAGCCGTGTGTATCCTTGACACAGAGGTGATAATTAACCCATTGGTAATTTACAGGATGATAGGTAAGCTGAGGAGCTATAGACAAGCAGATACATTTCTGTATTTTCAGAATCCAAACTCACAAAATGATCAGATATCAGTGATCTTCCAAATTGATAATACATTGGCCATGGTCATCTTTTATCTTTCATTCCTAGTAAATGTCATTGGGTATGACTAACAAGATCTCAATTCACATTAAAATTCTTAACATTGTTGTTCATGAGGTATTCTAGAAAATACTCTATTTGCCCCTCTTTTAAATTAATTTTCTTTTTCCTTCATTTTTGTTCATTTTGTAAATTCCCATTCTATACTAAGAAGAAAAGATATAAATATCTAAATATATCCTCATAATGCTTTTAATAACTATATAAATATATCCTCATAATGCTTTTAACCAAAACAATAAAAATAACATCACAATAAGATGATATTTCTTTTATGATAACTTCCTTCCTAAACTTCTACAAGTTTGAGCCTGTTTCTACCCCTTGAAGTTACCCTAATTGCCTTATGACATTTCTTTGTCTCAAGGTAGAATGGTCACCATTTTGTCCAGAAATCCTTACATTCAGATATTTTCAATTTTAAATTATATCAGTAGTAGATTTTAAGGTGACCAAAGTAAACACAACATTATCACATACATTAGGATATGTGATTTTGTGAAATGAAAAGGCCACATTCTTTTTTTAAAGGGGAGAAAGAGAAAAATGATAAAGAAGGGTTTTATTGAATTTACTGTTTGACTTCTGTGCTTGGGTTTAGTAATTTCTAAATTACTTGTCTTTAATAATTCAAGGGGAAAATTAAAGTTACAAGGAAAAAGTTTACAAATTAAAGGGCTGAAAACGAGGAAGAAAGGCTTGTGACATAAGAATGAGTGGCTATGGCAAAGGGATAGACATCCAGACCAGTGGTGTTCAGCTATAACTTTGTTGTCTAACTTTCCTCCAAGATTAAAGCCATCTATCCAGCAAGGAAGCTCTTTCACAGGGAGGTAAACAACTCCAAAAGAGCTTCAGGAAGTCCATGAAACTGACTACATTCACTAGGCCACTCCCTGCCAGAGTAAGCAATAAAGCTGCCAAGAGTCAGTCTCAGACACGGCAGCAAGGAGGACCACCAAGACCATACCAGCTGCCTGGAAGAAGCAGAAACCAGCAGAGCTGCCTGGAAGAGCCTTAGACCAGAGTCCCTTGGATAGGACACGCTCTGATCTGCTGAGCTGCCTGCAGGCTGTTCAGTTCACAGCTTTTGTGAGCCGTCACCCATGCTGGGGGCGGGGGTGAGGGGCTTAGTGATGCAGCTGTTTTTGAGCCATCTCTCCTCCTGTAAGTAATCCCTCACCCATATTCCTATAAGTAACCACAATAAAAGTTATGGATTCATCAAGTTGGACTTTAGTTGTATCCATACTCTATCATGGGTTCCCTATCTGGGGTGTAGTGTGTTCCATCTCCCTAGGAAATGTTTTGTCACAAAACCTATACACTATGCCCATGTCCAGCTGACATTTCACAAAGATAACATCGTGTCGGTGAAAGAAAAGGTCTTCAGCAAATGATGTTGAAACAACTCAGCTTCCACATGGAAAAGAATAGTGTTAAGATGGGCTGCTATACTTCATTAGTACAGCACTTGACTAAAAATATACAGTTGGCTAATAAGTACATATAATATTGTAGTAAAACTATTTGGAGAAAAAAATGGAAGAGACAGGGGAAAAGATGAGATGAATTGAAAGCTCTTAAAAATCCTAAGAGGTGCAGAGTAACACGGAGAAGACATAAAGACCTGGTGGATGACATGGAAGACACACATTGTGAAGCCTTACCCATCATCTGACAGATGCCAACTTGGATTGATATAAAAAACTGAACATCAATGGATTACAACTGTCCATGGAAGCTCAAAGCACAACTGACATTAAATACTTAAACCCTTTCCCCAATACCAACACCAACTCTCTTGACAGTGGTCTTGGAAATGTACACTCATTTGCCTTATATTTTCTAAGAGGTACAGAAAAGAGAAAGTAAGAAGAAACCTGCATTTATTTGAGAATTCAAAGTCCTCTGAAATGGTAAAAGAATGAAATCCCCAACCTAGCCACCCTACAGTGTCCCTAGTTCAGGAGATAATCATTGTGAAAAACCTTTTCTGACAGAAATGCAAAGAACTGCTAAGCACATTTAAAAGGCAAATTTCTCTTTTTGCATTGCCTCTAGGGATACTGAGAATTACACTGCAGATTTTATGAGGTTTGGCCAAACTAGTGGAGGATTATGTGAGTTCAAAACTAGAATCAGGGCTGTTATGGTTTCAATATGAAGAGTGTTCCCAAACAGCTCAGGTGTGCAATAGTTGCTTGGCAGCTGATGGGCTATGAGAGATAATTGAATCATGGAGGGTCTAACTAATCCACTGATGAATTTATACCTAGAGTGAACTGGCATGGTTTGAGGAAATGGATCACCAATGGAGTGCTTTTTAAGAGTATATTGTGTGCCAGCCCCTTCCTCACTCTCTCTTTTTTTTATTTCTTGACCTTCATGAAGGGAGCAGCATTCTTCACTCTATGGCTCTTCCATGACATTCTGCTTTACCATGACCCAATGCCAAGACAGGCACATGGTCATGGACTTAAATCTCTGAAACCGTGAGCCAAGATAAACTTTGTTCCTTATGCTGTTTTCTCAAGTACTATCGGCACAGTGATGGGAGATAAACAGAACTCTGCAGAGAAGAGGACATTGTGCCCAAGTACCAGAAGACATCACAAAATGGTTCCAGAGGCAGATTTTACAAAGGCTGCTTCTCTTTGCTTTTACCTCATCAGAGAAGCTGTTGACATCCTCGTGATTGTGAACACAGAAACTGAGTCAACAGAGATTCTGTAGGAAAATAGCACTTCTAGGTCAGCAAGGTGAGAACTTCTGTCAGAAGACAGGTTTCTCAATGACACTGCAGCCCCAGGGGCTGAAGGTAGGATGACTCCATACCCATGCAATCACGTATGAAGAAACATCACAGACAATGTCTGAATCCTGTTTTATGAGAGAATAATGCCTCAATTTGGAGGAAGGGTCAGGGAAGCATGGTAGTTATGTGATTTTGACACAGAGAAAAATACATAGCATGCAGTGTAATGCAGAGAAATAAAATTCTGAATTCTGAAGGCACTCTCTGTTGGGCCTTTTGTTCATTCTGCAGCAACCTTTACTCATTGCATCACTTGACACTTGTTTCCTCGGTGAAAAGGTAGATGGAGCTGAGAATATGAGTCAATTGAATCTATAAATACATTTTAAAACTCTAGGGGAAAAACAATAGTTTTGAAAGTTGGGGTATTTTGATTTGCAAGAATCAAGCTTCTTTGACAAATAAGGTTTCTCAGTACTGGAAGCCTGACTTAGACATAAAGAGCTGAACCCAGATCCATAAATAGAAGTTGAAAAGAGAGTGGCCTCTTCAGTTTTTCTAACTCCCTAGAGGAAAGAGATTTGTAGGCCAGTAGAAGAGAATGTTCAGAAATGGAGAGGAAAGAAATTATATTGGTTATCTCTTACATAGTTCTCTAAGCAATGAGGGTTCTGTATCCCATCTCCCAAAAACAGCCAAGCCTAGGGCATGGAAAAAATGTTACGTCTGCATTTCAGAGATGTATCTCCTCTCCAAAATGTAGCCTAGAGACAGCTCAGAGGTAATGAGGGAGGCCCCATCCAACGCAACACCAGAGCAATGAAATAGCTACTGCTGATGAAAATATACAAACAGATGAGCCTAGGAGAAGGTTGGCAATGTCATTGGGTAGCACTAGAGTATTCTAAAGGAAATAGATTCTGATTCCTCTAAGATAGCAATTTTCAACCCATGGGTCATGACCTCTTGGGGGTCTAACAACCCTTTCACAGGGGTTGCCTATCAGATATCCTGCATATCAGATATTTACATTGCAATTCATAACAGTAGCAAAATTATAGTTATGAAGTAGCAGCAAAATAATTTTATGGTTGGGGGTCACTACAACATGAGGAACTGTATTAAAGGGTCACAGCATTAGGAAGGTTGAGAACCATTGATCTAAGGTCATAAATAAAGTTGAAGGTGAGATTTCCACTATGAAGGGGAAAACCCCAGAATACTTGGACTGGCCATCCAGGATTACTGATAACACAACCAGATACAATGGGCAGACAATACTAAGGAATAGAACTTCAATCTTCATTAGCCCTGTAGTCTGGTTGGAAACTTAAACACAATCTAATAAGAGGATGCAGGGAAAACTTTGGAATTGCTTGAGCACATTAACACATAGTTATGTATTGCTTTGGTGGATTTTACCTACGTATCAGCAAATTTAGTACTCTGCTACCTGATACAAATGAAAAATCAAGAAAATGCCCCCTATTTTACAGAGAATTTAAGTATTCTGCAAACTCAGGTGTTAACCTGTGAACTCCCCACCAATTACATGTGCTTTCTAATCTAATAGTATTTTAAACCCAGTGTTGTGCTAAGATTATTTTGTGTAACATTTGTATATTCTTATTCTAGGGATTACATCTGCTCACTTTACTTCCTCAAATAGACCCACTATATATTGGTTTCACTTGATTAATCTTGGGAAATGAGTTGCAAACTAAAACATTTACTCAGTGTTCATAGTTTGGTTTAGAGCTGAACACTTGATTAATGGATAAGCAAAAAAGGAATAGGCATGCTACCTTGGTCTTTTTTTCTCCATGTAAGATGAATGTTGGGCTTAAGGAGAGGAGCAAGCAACCTGCTTTGCTATTAGGGCCTAGGACAATAAAATTACACATTACAGATGCTCAGTGGGTAATCATGAGAGTAAATCTTGATCATCAGTTTGGTAGGATTTAAAATCGCCATGCAAACACACTTCTGGGTATGTCTGTGAGGGATTTTCTAGACTTGGTTAACTGAGGTGGAAAGTGGAAAGACAGGAAGATGCATCTTAAATGTGGTCCACGCCATTCCATAGAGCGGAGTCCTGAACTGAACACACAGGGAAAGGGAACTGAGCAATGGCAGCTTCTCTCTGCTTCCTGACGGGGGCAGCAATATGACCAACTGCCCCCTGAATCTAGGCATCTCTTTATTGCCATGATGAATTCTATCTAATGGAATTGAAAGCCAAAATAAACCCTTTCTTAAGTTGCCTTTTCCTGGTTTTTTATCACAGCAAAGAGATGGGTAACTCATACAATAGTAATGAGTGGAACTGGCTTGAAAGAAAGTGAATTTAATAAAATTGGTGCCAATGACTTGTCACTGTTTTTTATTTCGCCATTCAAATAGTACATGTAAATGATTTTACCTTTTCTAATTCATGAAGGGATGAAATGGCTACATCCTGACGTGGGAAAAGATGAATTTAAACACTGACCACACATGCAGCATCTGGGGGGGGGGGGCGTTGCTGAACGTTATGTAATCTGCAAATGGCTTCTGTATTCTATCTGTAGAAGTACTTTGACATTCTTTTACCTCTGGATCCTTTAAATACTGCTGAGTCTTCTGTGGTGCTAAAGTGTTACAGTATGTGGGGAAAGGCCCATATCCCATGAAGCACCTGTAGTCAAGGACTGCTTTACTGAGAGTATGAATTCAAAAAGCATCTTCAAATTTGGGGCTCCTTATAAAATTGAAATAAATTGTTGTAATTTAAAGTGTTTATCAGGGCAAGGACTGATATAAAAACATAGTTACCAGGAGCTATTCTTTAAATGCCTTTCTGGATAGACATGAAACAAAAGCATCTTTCTCCTTAAATTTTTCAAATATTATACACATCTAAACACATAATATACTGTAGCTGAAACTGACAGGTTTTGTATCTAAATGATTCTCTAGGCAACACTGAAGGTCTTCATGTATCGTTTATATCTACCTTCATCTAGCATCCTTCTGTCTTCTCACCTAAGCCATGCTATGCAACATGGGTAAGCAGAAAGTCTCTGTCCTTTGGTAGCTCCAAATGAAACATCAACCAGTACACACAGAAACAACTAAACAAATACAGGATACACAACTAAATTTAAAACATAATAAGAAGAAAACTTACTAGCAATGCATAATCATAGGGCTTAGCAAAGGGAAGTTAACTTCTAAATAGGTCAGCCCATAGAAAACAAAACATTTTAGCATCTCCCCAGCTGGTTTCAAAAATATACTAACAAAACATATGTGATTTTATTCCTCTGAACTCCCTGTCATCCTGATATTTCCATTCTGAACACATTATCAACATTGGAGAAACACCATAAGCAGCCTTACAGAGTTGCACAGACTGCCATGTCACTAATCACTCTGGAGTGCCTATGCATATTGGTTTCTGTAATTTTTTTTGTTTGTTTCTGGGAAAGCATTGAAAGCTGAGTGAGGCATGATTCCAATACAAAACATTATTATTTTTATTATTCCATGGAATTCAGCAATCTATATGCACATGCCAGGGGCTAGGAATGCTTTTACAACCCTAAAACAGCCACAGATGTTATTATTGCCTGTTCTTTTGCATGTGAATTTCTGAGACTCGCCTTATTTCTTAAATGTGGCATCTTTATAATGGCAAAGAGACTATATCAAAAGGGAAACTCGCTAAGCCTCCCAGATGCTCACCAGAGGTGACATTAAACAATGGATTGATTGACAGATTAATCCTCTTTTCTGTATTTCATTTGGGGGGGCATCACATATAATGGTTGAATTTATTCAATACACATAGCAGAGAGTCTTGCAGGTCAGTGTTACAAGTTTGGTAAGTGCATGTTAAGGGCCTAGCTACCACAACATAATGAGAAGCTGCTATATTTTTCTTATTTTCTTGGTAGATTGACGTATCTCTTTTAGTCAATATCTTTACTGTTTTCCGTCAATCCAAACAAGAGGACTCGTTCATCTTTGTCACCTTTTCCTCCTGAGCTCCTAGTAGGGGTTCAGGTTCCATCTCTATTTTACCATTCTGCCATACATTTGCCTATTTGAAGATCTCATAATCTGTTCCTTGGACTTTGTTTCTGGTTTTTATGTTCATGTCAGCAGAATGTAGTGTTGAAGGCTCCATCTCCACTCTGCAGTCAGATGTGATGGATTCAAACCTTGCTTTTCCAGTACTTGGGCTGTGGGACACACATGGCTTTCTCACTCATAGGTGGGGGTTAACAGGACTTGCCTACAGCCACAAAGAAGTGAGGTGTGTTCATCATTGACAATGTACCTGCCACAGAGAAAACTAGGCAAAGTTAACCATGAATTCCCTTCTATTTCCATCCCCCCTTATTCAATTATAATACTTTGACAAAATAAATCCAACCATGCTCACCAGCTGAGGAACCAATCCATTCACCCCATCCACCCCTTGCCACAACATGGCGTTCTAGCCTTCTAGCACACTCCCTGCGCTTCAGCATAGTGGGATTAGCCATGTTTTACATAGGTATGTGCTCCAAACCTCCCCCTATTGCTTTTGTTGTTCCCAGTCACTGAAAGAGCCTATATCATTCTCTACCTAGTCATAGTCTATACACCCCTCAAGACCCAGTTCAAATGTCAAGTTTGTAGTGAAATCATCCCTTAAAAAAACCTAAGTAGACAGAATTACTCCTGTGTGTATTTCTCCATAGGCATTTCTTCTTCTAGTCATTTAACATTTTTTTCATTTATTCTACATACCGACCATGGTTTCCCCTCCCTGCTCTCCTCCTGTTCCCTTTCCCTAACTCCCATCTAGCCTCCTCACTACCCCCTCCTCTTCTGTCTCCATTCAGAAAGGGGCAGGCCTCCCATGAACTTGAAGCATGGCACATCAAGTTGAGGTAGGACTAAGCTCGTCCCCTTGCATATAGGCTAGGCAAGGTGATACAGCATGAGGAACAGATTCCCAAAAGCCAGCTAAGCACCAGGGACAGTCCTGATGTCCCTGCTAGGAGCTTACAAATAGACCAAGCTACACAACTGTCACACACATGCAGAGGGCCTAGGTTGGCCTCATGCAGGCTCCCTAACTGTTGCTCCAGAGTCTGTATGCTCCCATAAGCTCAGGTCAGCTGTTTCTGTGGGTTCCTCTGTTATGACCTTGATCTCCCTAGTTCCTACAATCCTTCCTCCATTTCTTCAGGAGGACTCCCAGAGCTCGGCCCAGTGAATCTCTGCATCTGCTTTCATCAGTTACTGGTTAAAGGTTCTCTGATGACAACTAGGGTAGTCACCAATCTGATACCAGTAGATGGCCAGTTCGGTACCTCTCCACTATTGCTGGGGATCTTCATTGGGGTCATCCTATGGATTCTTGGGAGTTTCCCTGGCACCAGGTTTCTCTCTAACCCTTAAATGCCCACCCCATCAAGACATCTCTTTCTTTACTCTCTCCCTCCCTTCTGCCCCCAACCCACTCCCTCAAGTTCCCATCCCCCATCCCCATCCCCACCCCCAGGTTCCTCAGGAGATCTCTTCTAGTTCCCTTCCCCGGGGATTCTGTGCATTCCTCTTTGGTTCCTCTTTGCATTTCAAAGAACAGTGTAGGAGTCACACCACTGCCCAGTGTTATCATTACATGCTTCTGATTTTTTTCCCACTTATTTTTTATGTTCTATGGACAGAAATCATGTCTCAATGATCTGTACATCCAGACAGCCCATCATCCTCCTTGATATTTTCCTGGAGCTGAATGAAGATTTAAAAGAAAAAAATTGGCTGGCTGGCATACTGCCTGACATTCTGGATGATGATTCTTTATCAGAAACCGTCTACAAAGCTCACATTTCAGCTCGCATTCCTTCGAAAAATCTTCCCATCTGCTTCAGCTCAATTGGCATCCTCCACTTTGAACTCCTGCACTATTTATTCTAGCTGTCTTACATCTGACAGTTATAATATATTGCGTTATAATTTCAATTTCATCTTTTCATATATCTGTAACAGCATGCTACTCAGAGCCTAACACCAATAAGATCCAAGTGTGTCTCCAATCCCTTCCTGCCACTCCTACACCTGCTTTATGATTCCAGAAAATTCTTTGGGGACATCTGTGCTTGGCTAGCTCCAGATGTGAACCTCTTCTTCTCTAGAACTGATTAAGTACATGGATCATCTCACCCTCCTCTACATGTTATTCATACCCTGCCCTTTGTCAGTTTGGAAGGCATGTTCACTCTCTCTTGTGTCTAATAAATAAAAGCAACCTAAACTTGATGCACTCACTAAAAGTTTGTAAAAACATTACAGAACTCATAGTCCCATAATGGTCTAGTTAGTTGCTGTTTTACACTTTATTAATTCAGAATGAGTGTGGATGTGTGTTCTCTGTGAAATGTGAGACAGGTATGGAGGCTTCTTCCTAAAATCCCCAGCACTTAGAAGGTTGATACAGGAGGACTCTTGAGAATTCAAGCCCCATTAATACAGAGTAAGATCCTGTCTCAAATAGGAACCAAATTAATAATAATAATAATAATAATAATAAGAAGAAGAAGAAGAAGAAGAAAAAGAAGAAGGAGAAGAAGAAGACGAAGAAGAAGAAGAAGAAGAAGAAGAAGAAGAAGAAGAAGAAGAAGAAGAAGAAGAAGAAGAAGAAGAAGAATGGTATGCTGTATGATCACTGATTTGTTTTCAAGGTTCATTACCAAACAATTAGAAAGATAAAGTAATTTCATTTGCATCCCAACCATCCTCAAATGGCACCATACCAGTGCATCTGGGAGTTCAGTCTTGGAGTTCCACGGGCCTTTGCAGCACCTGTGGCACCCCATTGTCACTTCACATCACTGGCTTCTTCTCTACTCTTCTCAAACCTCACCTTCTTTGTGAGCCTCAACTTCTCCTCCTTCCTGGAACATGTTCTAGAAATTCCAAACTGCTTTTTAAATGACTCAGGTTTTGGAGAGCAATTCCCATCTGTGCCATCTTACCTCTCAGCATCAGTACGAAGCCTCCATTTGTATATACAAAGGCAACAAGGTGATCCAGCAAATGAAAGCGAGTCCTTATTTATAGGATTTATTCCCCGTATTAGCTGCTGTGTTTGCACCAAAGATTTCGTTACATATGTCTGCTTTATTCTGCTAACTAGACTTTAGAATCCTTAAAAACCAAAACATTTTATGGTACTTTAACCTCTCAGTGTAATGTCTGTAAAATACTCTTTTACTTAAACAGTTTCTGTGTGAAAAGATAGCATGAAATAATCACCACTCTCATCTCCAACATCCCTAGAAGAGTTTGCACCTGTGAACAGAGACCACGGCAGAAGGCACCGTGAACTGAAGTTCAGCCTTCAGTCTGTGCACTCGGGAGAGGGAAGCTTTAGCCCACTGCTCAGGCTGGTCTTCATCCCAGCATTTCAGAGGGCCTACCATGTGCTTCTTTTTTTTTTAGTTTTTTGAGACAGGGTTTCTCTGTGTAGCTTTGCGCCTTTCCTGGAGCTCACTTGGTAGCCCAGGCTGGCCTCGAACTCACAGAGATTCTCCTGCCTCTGCCTCCCGAGTGCTGGGATTAAAGGCGTGCACCACCAACGCCCGGCTTCATGTGCTTCTTAAAGGCAATTCTCATGGAAACTCTTAGCCTCTGTGGAAGCAGTCACCGAGTATAGAAGACATTGTATTCCTCTTCACAGCATATAGCGAAATGGGATGGGATAGAAGATACATTTTTCACAAAGACCTCTAAACCTCCCTGATTGTGTTAACCCTGCTCAGTGAGTCAGTGATGTGAAAACTTTAAAGATACAATTAAACTCAGGCAGAATTTCTGAAGAACACATCTGTTCCATGAGGTAACATGTATCAGGCATACGTGTATGAATGGTAACTATTAGTAAATGCATCTGCATAGCAAATTTGGTGCCATTCCTTTAGCTCACCTGCACAGGTGCATAAACTCGCTGCAGGTCTGTTTATAATGGCAGAATAATGAGGTCCCCAGGGTCCAGGAGGAAATGGCTGGACTTGTCTCTTTGAGAATATACGCCGAGTTACTGTGAATTGGTTTTGCTTTGTGCAATGCTCAGAATAAGAAGGAAAAAATCATTTCACAGTAATTTTTCCCAAATGGGAGTATAGTCTCTCAGCTATTTTTAGTTCATTGTACTGAAAACCAAATACTGTTTTATTAATGTCTGTTTCCAGTGGAATCAGGCACATGTTAAAAGTTTTGTGTGTGTGTGTGTGTGTGTGTGTGTGTGTGTGTGTGAAGTTCTTCTTTAAAGGCAATGGTAATAAACATATGCTCCCCAGAGAACAATCGACTTTCATACTGAAGTCACCTAATGAAACCATTCAGCCTTCTTGAAGCAAAAGCTCCGGATTCCTTTTTAGATCATTTTCCTCTGTTTTATGAAGCAGATCAATGTGGAGATTAGAGAGGAAATCACAATTCAAGCCCAGACCACTACATAGCCATTAAGAGTGAGGAAAGAAGGCAAATAGAAAAGAAGATGCTTTGTTTTAAAAAAACTAAACCGATAAACTGTCAGATCTGTCAACTTACAGAGCTTGTCTGTGCTTTGTAGACCACACAACCCATTCACTTGGGTTTCTCACACAGCCCCTGTAGGTGCTAACTCAAAGCAAGTACTCATGGGGAGCTACTGATTTGTGCATATTCTTCTTATGTGGTTCAAAGAATTACTTAATTTGCATTACAAATGCCAATAGTTGCTTTCAAGTCTGTAGAGCATTCAGGCTACATGATGTATAGAGATTTCAGGGACCAGCAGAAACCATTTTCTACACAGCTTTACTAAGAGTATGAAAACTAGAAAAATAAGGTGGTGTGGTACCTTGTTTCCTCTTCTTAGATTGTTTCTGCTCTCAAAACCTGGATGACTTGCTTCCTCCTATTTTTCAAGTATTATCTTGCATGTCACTATCTCAAAGACATCATTTCTAAATAGAGGAAATTGCAATCTCCCATCCCCCAGCACTACCAACATTACTTCATTTTTTCTCCAAAGCTCTTAAATCTTCTAATAAGCTATATGATGTAACTTTGTCTGTTTCTCTATATGTAAACTCAATTAAGGGAGGGATTTTATATGTTTCCTTCATTTAGCTTATTTACCTGCAGATCAACCCCTCATTACATGCTCAAGAAATCTGTGTAGAAGAAAATTACATATATATATATATATATATATATATATATATATAATTATATAAACTGATAAAGTCTTTCACTGTGGTACTTAGTAGGCCTCAATTCTATGATATTCTTTTGACTGTCCTAGGCATGTTAAATAAATAAATAACCCAAGACTATTCATCCCTTTTCATGAATTCCTGTAAACTGTCTTGTGGGGCCACATACTTTTTTACTAAACTAGATAATATAATAAATAAGATTCTTCTAAGCAGAATGACAGTATATATAAATAACCCAAGTATAAATAGATATTAAAATGGAAGACCAAAGTCGAAGAAAATCTGAACTGGAGGTGCTAAAAGAAGGTTTACTTTGGCTCTGTTGGCATGACTAGAAGCATGTGGCAGAATGAGTTGTTTAGTTCATGGCTGCAGAAAGCAGAGAGGAGAGGAAAGGCCATAGTCCTAAAATACCTTCAAGGGTACATACCCAGGAACCTAACATCTACCCCGACCCCCAACAGTTCATGGCTTTTAACACAAGAGCCTTTTCTTTTAGGTTAATTCAGGTATTTTGTCACCATAATAAAAAAAAAAAAGTGGACACACAATTTTATATTGAAAACTCTAGGAAACAAATGCATCTTCAAAGTCAGATGATTTTTAGATGTTTTTGTTGTTGTTGTTTTTGTTTTTCAAGACAGTTTCTCTGTGTAACAGTCCTGGCTGTCCTGGAACTTGCTTTGTAGACAAGGCTGGCCTCGAACTCACAGAGATCTGCCTGCTTCTGCCTCCCAAGTGCTGGGATTCAAGGCATGTGCCACCATACCTGGCGATCTTCAGATTTTAAAAAGGGAACAAGATGCTCCATAAACGGCATAAAATCCACCTGTCCTGGAAAAACACGCGGTATTCACACATACGACACTGAAAAAGAATTACTATGTATACAAAGCTGGAAAAACTAATTGTATAAATAACCGATATCACTTAATGTGAGGGCCATTTTGACACCAGACAAGCATATGCCAAACTTAGAGAAATTAAGGTTTGTGGAACACTTTGATTTGGCACTTGTGGAGATGAGACTGGAACCTAGAGTCGGTGACACACAATGAAACTAAAGCAAAGAGAAATTCGGGACACAAGTTTTCTCAGGTCAAATCAGGAGAAAATAATGGGAAAGAGACACAACTAAGGACAGAAGGTAACGCTGAATGTTCACCTGGTAAAGCCACCACACAGTCACTAATTTGGCTAATATTTAAGCAACTGTTAAACCATAGGAACCAGGACTATAGTCATGAAAAAGATTCATGTAGTCCATCCCACAGCTTCCAGGCTCCATGGGGGCAAGAAATAAATAGCTTCCATTCCCTGGGGCCCAAAGAAAGCACTGGAAACCTACTTTGGATCTATTTCCTATAAGTGGGCTAAAAGAAATTTAAAGCCCAGACAATCAAGACAGCGAAATGAGCATTAGTTATTTTTTTTTAATCTTTTTTCAGTGTTAATCCTGCCTCACTAGCTAACTAGAAAACTAGACAATCCTCCAGTCCAGGAAGGTATGGACTTCAACCTCTTCCTTGTCACCACCTGCCCCTGCACCATTCTGGCTCTTCTTGTCATTCTTCCTCTTCACAGGGCCCGAGCAGTCACCACATGAGAAGAACAGAAGGAGAAATCAATACGATTTGGGGAATTTAGATGGACAATGAAGGATGGGATGTTCACCACCTGCATGTGGACACTGATATGGTACTGGCAGGCAGTTAGCACACAGGCATGGTGAATAGACCTGTCTTAAAGACCTGGTTCTGTAGCTGCTTCTCCAAGAAGCTCTCAGTCTTCAGGCCCAGGATGTAATCCAGCTTCATCTTGCCTTCATCCAGCACTCCAATGTGAACAAGTTGTCACAGCAGGGCATTGCCTTCAAAAAGACTCTGTGGGTCCTTTATGTCCAGTGTCAAGAGCTTCTGTGTGGCCTTGCAGATCTTGACCAAGCTAAATTAAATTCTCCAGAACTCACCTTTGCTCCAAATCCCACATTCTCCAATCAGCTTCAGTTCCTGGTTGAGACACAACATCTTGAAGGGTCTCCATGGGATCACATAGGTTTTGACAAACCCAGCCCCTGGCAACTGGCATGCTGACTCTTTAAGGCCTGCTGTGCCTATCCACTGAGGCCCATGACAGAAAGAGCTAGTATTATTGTCTTGATCTTCCCACTGAGAGAGTTCAAGTAAGGCCATAGCTCAGATTTAGTCAATCAAATACTTTCTCTGCTACAGTCCAGCATTCACTCTGTAAACTATTTCTCTCAGTCACCTCTGAAGGAGTCATGAGTAACTTCCGATTCACAAACTAACATGCTAAACATTATTTGTCTACTCTGGTGTGCCATGATGAGTGGTTAGTGGTGTCCATGACTACATTTAGTACTTACTCCTTCATACCCTCTTATACAACACCAGTAGTACAATTTCCCTTTGGTAATAAGAACTAATTACTAGTCTGTTGTTTCTCAGACTGTTGTTTCAATGTCTTAGAAACAATCAAACAGCCAGCATCTTCTCTTTAATTCAATGCAACAAAATCGTTTAAGACAGGACAACTCCCAGCCAACTCACAAACCCACGACTGCAGAATAAGAAGCAGGAATGCTTAATTATTAAGTGACTTGAGAAGCCTGCTAATAAATCCATTCTTTGGTCCCCATCTTCTATATTATGACTGTGACTGAACTGTGCAAACATTGTTGATATAAAGTATATGTTACTTCCTTGATAGTTAAGTCCCACACCTGTCTCAGGACCTGTCTCCGGGATCTCATCACCCCCATCAAAAATGGAATCTCAATTTAATGGCAGCATTTCCCACTATTATCTCAGTTTATACAATAAGGATCTGCAAAACTTTCTCTACTGTTATTCACATTATAGCAGAAAAACATCCACCAATAAAATCCTGTGGTTGAATTCCATTCAAATTCACAATTTGCATATGGCACAAGATAGACTTTCAACACCTTAGGAATGTAAAATGTATTAAGTTTTTTCAGGCATCCATATTGTTGAGTTATTGTGGTAAAGATTTCTTCTAATAGCTAGGAGACACAATCTCATAGCTCATTTCCTGGTCTTCTGGCTCTTACTGTCCTGAATGCCCCCATCCCTTGCTCCTTGAGCCTTATGTATAGGACATCACCACTAAACATGCAAACTTGGAAAAGGGAAAATTTGAAGGTCTGCATCCCTAGACAAAGAACCACAGGTAACTCAGGGATGCTGAGAATGGGAATCTTCTTCCATAGAAGATATTCGTAATTGGTTATCCAATACCAGTGGTCAGCCCTGAAATCATGTACATGCAATACTAAATGGACTCAGCAAGTTGTATGTGTGTGTGTGTGTGTGTGTGTGTGTGTGTGTGTGTATTTAAAGAAAACCAGAAGTTTGAGAAAGAATTAAATGAGGGCATAGGAAAGCTGAAGAAAGAGAAAGGAGGGAAATGATGTAATCATATTTTAATTTAAAGTGTTAATAAAAACCTTATGAAGTCTAAAGCCACAGAAACACAGGAAGCTTGCTATAGACCCCCAAACTAAGATTTGACTCCCTCCATACTAAATCCTTAGACGAAATCCCCAAGTATTTACCATGTTTCTGCTCTTCCTAAAGAACTGAAAAGTAGCTAGAATCCTTTTGATCTGTTTTCTCTCTCCCTCTTCAAGTGGGGCTCAGTTCTCCTCTTAGCCATTCTGTGGAATTAACTCTCTGTAGAAGTAGGGACTGTCCTCATAAAGAGTACCCAATGGGGAGATATGCTCTGGAAGTGGGGAGAAAACATGGGAAAGATACCACTTCTCTCCTGCCAGCCTCAAAACACTTATAAGTGCTTCCCATTGGCCAACTCCCATTGGAAGCCTGGAGATTAGGAACCAGCCATCAGCCTTTGGGATAGAAGGAGGCAGAGCAGGACTAACTAAGTAAATTTGAGAATAGAGTAAAAGGCACATGCCAATGCCTTTCTTTTAAGGATAGGGAAAGAAGCAGTTATCTGTTCAAGGTCACATGGCAACAAAGCTAAATTCCCACCACGTTCTACAGCTTCTGGCACATACTTTCAAACATCTGATAAGTTAGCAGAAAGGCAGCTCTCAGTGCTTCTTGAAAAGAGGACATCACTTGGTTCCGGAATAAGAGATGCCTAGAGCATCCATAACAAAGAGAATGTCAATGGGAAACCCTAATTCTAGGTTTGGGAAATATGGCTCAGGTGGAAAAATGTCAATTTTTAATAACTGAACACACTATTACCATCAAATAGCTCTAATACAAACAAAAATATGGAGTTAGATGGTAATGATAGTTCTTCACCTTTATCTGTGGGCGATCCACATTGACAAGCTGATAAGAAATGAAAAATATGCATTTTAAAAGAGAAATTTAATAATAAAAATTGCCAAAGCCATGCATCTTTCTTTTGTCTGCTTAATTTTCCATAGACCAGAAAAATGAAATAATATAGTATGATCGTGTTTCTGTTCATTTCTCTTTCATGTCACTGCATTTTATGCTTGGTAGACCTTAATAGTAATGTAAATGGAAATAATTTTAAAAATTGAACAATGACCTGGCGCTCAATTGGGAGAGAAGAATCCAGTTTTCAGAACTGGACTTCCTGACTAAAGGAACTGGTCAATGCTTAAAGGTGAGGGAATTGTCTAGCAGTTGTATGGTTCATGTTTCTCCGAGGTGGCAAGCGGGTCATCTCTGGCACATGGCTGTCATATCTGCAAGAGCTGCTGCCTATCTTCAGATGTCAGAGATAGAATTACTCCCATAGGGGCCTGAACAGGAAAGGGCCTCGAGGCTTTGTTTCCTAACTTGTCTTCTTCTTTTCTGTGGTTTCTCTTACACAGAATGTGGGTTCTTCTGCTTTCTCCCATGGAGGTTTAGCCAATTCATACCTGACCATGGCAACCAGGTAGCAGTTTGAGATTTTCAGGTTACTTAATGCCTAATAACAAAGCATAACAAAGCATCACATCCATTGGTGGATTTTTTTTCTTGTATTATTCCTGAAATCCATTTCTTTGTTTCACTTGGTACCATTTCACATGGTAACATCCTGACTCCATCTTTTTTGACTTACCATTTATCTCCTAATTGTTATCCCCTGTAGCACCAATTTCTAAAAGGTCTTATATTAATAAAAAACAAGCCTGGAGCCAGGTATTGGGGTGAATGCTGAAAGATCACAGACAGAACAGGCCACAGCTAACCTCACCTCGCCAACTTCTCAGCTAAACTGTTGCTAAAAGCCTAAAAGCTTAACCAGGCCCTAGTTCCTGGTCCTCACACCTTATATACCTTTCTGCTTCCTGCCATCACTTCTTGGCATTAAAGGTGTGAGTCACCATGCCTTGCTGTTTCCAGTGTGGCTTTGAACTCACAGAGATCCAGATGGATCTTTGCCTCCTGAATGCTAGGATTAAAGGTTTGTGTGCCACCATTTTCTGGCCTCTATATCTAGTGTCTGTTCTGTTCTCTGACCCCAGATAAGTTTATTAGGGTACACAATATATTGGGGAACACAATAGCACCACAATCTCCCTTTCAATCCTCATGGCTATTTTGTCTTTAATATGTCTCTACTATATCTGGTACTGAGTTTTTGAGTCAACCTGAAAACTGGCTTAGGTCAAGCATTATTACATACCTATTCTGGGGTAATAAATAGTCATAATTATTCAAAAGGCTAGTTTCTGATTTCTAACGCTTCCTTTAGTTATTGATAAATACTGCTCTTTGATCCCATTTAGCATTTCTAGAGGCAGTGAGTCCATACAGAGAAGGAAGAGGAAGAAAGAAGTCTTATTAGGTGAAGGAGATATTTCCGGTGCTTAAGATAATCAGCTGATGAAAAAGTATGAGTAAGTATAAAATTTGAGCATGCATCTCATTATAAAACCAATTATGTAATATACAAATACATATGTAATAGTATACAGCACAATTATATATCTAAATTAAAGAAATGAAGACGAAATAATTTAGAGGAAAAATACCAAAGATAACAGCAGTCAAAATATAAAACATCTAAAATCCAGTTAGCAAGAAAAAGATAAGACCTACATATTTTAAAAATTAGTGTGATGCCACTAACAAACAAAAGGCTTACACACATTGTACAGGTCATATTCTCTGACAGGAAAATCAAGTATTGGAAAAATATCAATTATTCTCAACATGAAATTTCATGTTCTCAAATTTAAAATTCAATTAAATATTTCTGGAAATTAAAAAAAATACTATGCTTAGTCACAGGAATATACATTCCCAAAAACCTTACAAAGAATAAGGAAAAACTAGTTTATTAAAACATGTCACAAAGCCTTCATTAATTTTTGCTTTTTTATTAATACAGACTAACATGGAATTTGATAAAAAGCTCAAATATATGTGGGAATGATAATCAATAAAAAAATTAAATTTAAAGGAAACTGTCAGTCAAGGGAAGAGGAATACTGTAG